>JANAVB010008599.1:330000-541527 GCA_029216955.1 Iris pallida | reverse complement strand
CCTATATCATTTTTCCTCAACCAGAGAGTCCACACTCGGAACGAGGGTTGATCAGTTGCACCAAAGAATCCACTCGGGATGAGGGTGTTTGTCTTGATCTGTTTACATCCGTGAGTCCACACTCGGGATGAGGGTGTTTGTTTCCTTGGCACCAGAGGGTCCACTCGAGATGAGGGTGTTTGTCTTGATCTGTTTACATCCGTGAGTCCACACTCGGGACGAGGATGTTGTACTTGCACCAGACAGTCCACACTCGGGACGATGGTACCTTGCCGTGAACTAACCAGAGAGTCTACACTCGGGACGAGAGTTAATGATTAGAACTAACCAGAGAGTCCATACTCGGGATGAGGGTTAGTGATTAGTTTAAACCTGCGAGTCTACTCGGGACGAGGGTTTGGTATTCCATTGATCTTGTGTTCGCTTGTTCATACAGCAGTTCAGGTACATGTAGTTATTCTTGTATTCCAGTTCATAGTCACCTATCAGTAGCCACTTGTTGATAGTCACTTGTTAGCAGTTTTGGTCGTAGTCTCTTGCCATGTTAAGACTCGTTCCTTGTTTATGTCCTGTTTATATTCTAATGCATGATTAAACTGCTAGATAGGCATATTTTTATGTATCTTGCTATGTCCCCTGAGGACCTGATGATCTCTTCAGGTTAGTTATTGCGTGGAGTTAGTTAGCAGTTCTGGATGGCGGATGATTATGACACTTATGGGTTTCAAATGATTACGATATTGCTTGCGAGATTCAGGTATTGATACCATGCTTATTATCCAGTTCATCCAGCTCGTGCTTTCCTTTCATTATCAGGATATATCCTATTTATTGATTCAGTTTGTAGACTCTTGTTATATTCTTTGGAGTCTTATCGAACATTTATGTTAGTGGGCTGCAGACCACGACCCATAGTGTTCATTCATGTTTATTATTCTTATTGTGCATTGAGATATAGATTTACTTTTGCCATGATTTGGCAGTTTACCATAGCCGTGACAGCGTTTACGTATTCGAGTCGGACTGGAGTCCGCTTGAGGCGTAGCTGGCTTGCTTACGAGCTCGCATCCGAAAAGTGGGTACGGGTCGTGATAAGAAGAAAGAGAACAACACTTTATTTTGTAATCTCTTTCTCCCGATCTCCTTCTTTCTTCAAACTTTTGAATTCTTTAAAGCTTTCTCATGATCGAAAATGGCCCCAAAGAAATCCACCGTTACCGAGAAGGAAAAGAGAGTGGCCGGGTCCACCTCGCGTATGCCCCTGCTGAGGGTGCCACAGTACATTATGCCGTCGGCGAGAGCCGAAGAGGTGAACCCAGCACTGGACGGTAAGAAAGTTGAACGGAGAAGACAACAATAGGCGCCATTTGCGTGGAGCGCGACCAAGGCCAACATCGACTACCTCTTTTAGAGTGCTGGTCGATGCTTTGCGCTATCTTCTATTTCTCCCACCCCTGCACCATCTTTCTCCTACCTCTGCACCATCTATGATTGGAGCATGGTATTTTTTGGGAAAAACAATCTTTTCAGAAGTCTAACTATGAATTTTTTTTGCAGTTGATTTGAGGGAAGACCCTTATGCTGAATAACTGGCATCTGTATTCTGGGTGTCTGTGTATTAGGAAGATTTGTCCCATGTCCTTTTTCCTCAGTATGATCTGCCTGAGACCCGAAGAACTATGCTAGAGAATCAAGATTATAGAACTGTACTTTACTTGATGAACGAGACTCCTTTTCTGTCTGAAGTTGCACGTCTATGTAAGAAGCCAACTTTTGTAGTGCCTCGCTTCATGAAGGCACTAGATAAACAGAGAGATCGGATTGCTGACTTTGCAACAGAAGACGATTAATCTGGGTGAGTGGACAAAGTCTCATTTTATGATTTGCTTGCGCCCAATAAGAATATGAGTTTTTGAATGAATGTTGTTGCTAATAATAAGATGGTAATCATTGAGTATGCTTATAGGAGAATCCACATATTTCTATGCTAATACAAGAAGAGAGATAATCTGCATGCTAAGAAGTAGAACTGTTGCTTGCTAATAAGAAACGATATGATGCCTGCCATGCTATTGATAAATACTTCTTTCGAATATGACCCTTTGTCATGCTTGATAAGAAAAGAGAGAAGCTGTTGGCCATGCGATAAGAAGAAGAAGGCACGAAATGAACGTGTCGTACATCTGCAAAGATATGAAATGAACATGTCGTATATCTGCTAAGGCATGAAATGAACGTGTTGTATATCTGAAAGATCTGATCAAATCTGTTACATCTGATCGAACTACTAGAGCATGCAATGGTCTCGAACAACTTGTGCACAAGTAAAATTTGTCTCTCGGGTGGTATCTGGGGCACCTGGAACCACTAGGCCTAGGAGAGATTAGGGCCTCCATGTGAAAATGGACATCGATATCTGAGTCCTTAGCGACGAGTTGAACCCAAGAGTCACAGCAGCTAACTATGGGGAATGATCCATGAACCATCATATAGATTGGTGTTAATTAGTGAAGAGCTGAACCCTGAGCCGTATCTGCTAGCATATGTGTTATTAGTGCAAAGCTGAACCTTGGGTCACAGCTGCTGGTCTATACATGTGTTGGTGCAGAGCTGAGCCTTGAGTCACAGCTGCTAATCTATGGCATGCATAAGAAAGAATTTGTTAAGAGCTAACAATATAGAGACGAACAGAGAACAATGTTGGTTTTATCATGTTTATGCTAATCCTTGTCTTGTGCAGGGATGGACCCTCGGCTATGAGTAAGAATCACTAAAAAAGTGATATATATGTGTTGCTTAAGTTTTATATATGAATTGTTTCAAGAGATTAATCTATTGCAAAGAAATGCTGTCCCACTAAAGAAAAGATGTGATATCGTGCTTGTAATTGTCCCTGAGAGTGACTTGAACAAGAGAAATGATATAACTCATGAAACACGCTACGCACTGCACACGAGATGAATAGTCATCGTACTTGAAATGAATAGTCCCTTTGTATGCTTGAGATGAAATAAAATAAATTGTAGCTTTTCAAGGATATTTTCAAAAGAGATGTAAACGAACTCTGTACTGCATGAAATGAATATAGGTAAAAGTAGCAAGATCACATCATAAGAAATATTTTCTCACTAAATGAACAATGATCGTTTCAGACAAATGTAACCCTTTGTTCACAATCACCAGTATGCTGATATACTGACCTACCATCAGTCTGCATGCAGGTGCAAGATGCATCGAGAAGGATATTCCGAAGCAATAGCCTGAGCCTCATCCTCAGGAGCTAGAAATCAGAGGAGATGCCAAGAGAAGGACATCTATTGTCAAGAGTTGGTTTTGTATATAAAGGGATGTAATGTATGGGATAGGATCATTGTAATCTGTAAAGTTTCGAGAGAGTGTAAATATTGTATCAGAGAGAAATGAGAGCTTGTAATCTGTTCAAATGGAATCAATAAAGAGAATTATTTCTTGTTACCATTGTGTTCAATTCATATATCTGCAAAGTGTTCGCTGCTGCTTCAAACATCTGCAATATGTTCCGCTGCGCATTGTCTATCTTGTCTTGTTACAGGTCTTGTGTAAGCGCAAATTAGGCTTGCACGACATCACACCCAAGCGAGGAGGAACGGTGTCACGACCTACACCCTGTGTAGGGCACGAGAAGTGGGTACGTCCAGTCTATGTCGCAATGTCGGCGATAGAACACTGTTCTAGGTCACTATCTAATCAATAACTCACACGATTATATAATATACTTGTCACAATCTCAACTCCGAATGGAGGACAAGTATAAGATACGATCATACTCAATCACAATCTAAGCATAATACGATAACACATGAGTCTAAAAACTATATGAAACTCAAGCAACTTAAATAAACTTCTAAACAACATCTCAAACAATCTCAAATACAACTCAATTTCCACTTATTACAAACAAGTTCTAAAAGTGAAACTAAACCATAAACTAGTAATCTAGTGCAAGCTCTAGTGGCCCTCTAGGCTAGCTGTGAATCTCCAGGTTACCTGTAATATTTTCAACAAGTCCAGTCAGGACAGGAGCGAGCACAATACATCTCACGCAGTTCATATCATGTTAGAAAATATAAAGCATGCAAAGAGTAAGATACATGGACTGTAAAAATATATATATGAAAACGAAAAAGATTTGATAACTGGAAATATCTATATACATGATAAGTAAGAACTGTAAGTAACCTGTGATTTAGAGCATGAGATGGTTATATAAACGGTTTAGGACATGTACAAGATTTCACAAGATTGTACAAGATTTCACAAGAGTATCACAAGATTTTACAAGATGGGATTTGATCACATAACCATTTTCTACTCACCCTCACCAATCAATACACAAGGATCCAGTCAAGTTACGTTACTTTGTACAAGTAGTTTTTATCATGTTTCCTCACGTGATCATGAGAGTACAAGATTGCACAAGAGTATACATGAAAGCGGTGTACATGAAATAAAAGATGTTCGTGAAAAGCACATGACAACTGCATCTGATGCACCCCGAGGGAGATAACATCGCATAATAAGATCTATATAGTACCAATTCATGATAATAACGTGACAGTATCATGTAAAGTAATCTAGAGCAAGAATATAAATACTAACAAGTATGAAATGATCAGAGAATGTACTCGCCTGATATCCTGAACAACTGATATAAAAAGATGGCCAACTGGAGTCACAGAGTCCTAGTTAGAGCAACACAGGTTATAAAGAGTTTAATTTATATGGTAATTGAAGTTATAATGCAATCTACATGAGTCTAGGTCAATCTAGGTCAAAGTCAACTATTAGTCAACTCTGGTCAACTATAAAGTCAAACTAGGTCAACTCTAGTCAACTGTGGTCAAACTAGCTAGGGTTGGGTCAACAATGGTCAACTAGTCTAGGTTAGTCAATTCTAGGTCTAAACAAACTAAGTATATTCAAATCAAGTGTCCAAGATAGCTACTAACTCATAGCATAAGTCACTTGCTAAACCAAGCACAAAACTAAGCCATAAGCTAACAAGGCACACAAACTTAGTCATATAATGTATATATATTATTCACATTCACATATTTATATACATAGACATATATAGGAAAGCTATATATATAGGCACATACATATATATACATAGCGAGAGCGAAGGAGAGGTAAAAGAGTAAGTGAGTGTGTGTGTGACATGTGTGTGTAAGGATATGTGTTAATGTTCTCAGATTTAGTGATAGGTAGGTGTATGTGACATGGGATATATGGTGTCAATGGATGTATGAATGCATGTGTGTAAAAGGTTATAGGTTAACTCAGTTTATAGAAATACATACACACATACTTACATTACATACATGCATACATACATACATATCATATATACATACATACATTGCATACATGCCTATATACATATCACATATGCATACTTGCATTCATTCATGCACCTATACATACATATATAGATGTATACATACATATTTGAATACATTATATACTTGCATACATTATATTTCATATATGCATACTCTACATTATATTACATTCACATATCATTAAGTTGTATACATATACTTATTTTCATTACATACATGTCATTCATGCATATTACATAAATACATGCATCTATACATTATATACATTGTATACAACATGGAAAAATAGAAGAGGGAAAAAGGGGGAAAACTGAAATGGAAAGGGAAGGGAAGAAAAATGTAAGAAAAAGAGAAAACAGTGGACATATACATGCTTGCATCATATATTCTACATTACCATACATGCTATCATTATATATTGTATTACATTATATATACATTATGCACTCATATCTATCATTACATGTATACCTTGCATTCATATCTAGCATTCATTATACACTTTCATGCATACATTGTATATCATTCTTTTATTCATGCATTTATGCATTACTTACATACATTATATTGATTGTATTCCTACATGCTTGCATTCAACCATATATATATATTAATGTAAAGAGGATACATATCATATATATATATCATTTCATTCATCTAACATATCATGCATTATATACTCTAAATTCATTTAATATCTATACTACATAGGCTCATAGGTTACACAAAATGTATATATCGTATAGTCACTCTTCTACTTAAAACTAATATTGTACCAATTGGACCTTCACTAAATTCTAGGATTAAAGTATGTCGTAGCCCTTTGTGTTAGCTTTCTGAAACTTTAAACGGATCGCATTTTCGTGTCCGAAAGCTTCCGAAATCGCAAAAACACCGAAACACGTTCGTCTTTCGTACAGCTGACACTCAAATAATTTTATAGAAAGTTTTAGAATGAATTTGGCTTATTAAAATATATATTTGGAAAGCTAACTTCGATACGGTTCTTTTAAAAAAATGGAAGATAAATTAGAGTTCTAAACTAAAAGTTATGACATTTCTAAGTTTCTTTGGTTAATAAAAACGTGGATGAATATTATGACGAATTTGAGTTGTTTTGGACAAAAGAAACACATGTAGACCAAGATACTTGGATACCAATATAGGTATCCAAATGAAACTTATTCTAACTATCCTAACTAAGATCAATCCACTCTCTAACCATTCTAAAACTAAATTTAAATATCTATTTAAACTATTATCATACATACATACACATGGGGTGTCCTAATTTGGGATCTATCAAGTATGACACAAGACATATATCTAAAATCCTCAAGAGAGCTCCAAATGGCCTCAAATTAAAATCTAATGGTTGTACATGCATGGGGGTGGATCCTATGGATTCAAATCTAGCTAAAATGCAAGAGATATTGAAATAGAGAGATGGTTATACCTATTGGAAGTGGGATCCCAATGATACACTCAAAGGACACGATTCCGATACGAAAGCTCCTCCAAAATGGATAGCCTTCCTTGCTCCTTGCTCCCAATCCTTGCTAGTACCTCCTTCTTGGTTGAATGAGAAGAAATGATGGAAGATTGGAAGAAGAATAGAGGGATTTGGAGATCAAAATCAAGAAGAAAGCTCTCAAGTTTGGGGAAGAACAAATTAGGGTTCTATGTAGAGGTAAAAAGAGGCAAGGGTTTTCTTAAGGATTCTTTATAGGAAGGGAGGGGGCACTTGATGGCTAGTCATTAGATGAACTAGGGTTAGTTTTATATGTAGATGAGTGGCTAGGGCTTGTCCATCCAATTCCAAGCCTTCATATTGGTTCAACTAGTCATAAGAATTTCTTTTTCATAAATATCCTAAGGGGTAAATATCCTACTTAGAAATATCTAGATATTGTTAATCTAAGTTAACCATTAAGTCTCTAACCTTCTAACTAAACCTCTATGAGCATCAGTAACATCTAGGTTTAGTCAAAACTAGGTTAGTCTCTAACAATTCAATTAGCACAAATTAATCAAAATTTATTTTCATTAATAAGTCAAAAATGACCAAAATACCCTTAGGCTAAAAAGTCATAATTAGTCATCCTAATCACATGGTTATGTCCCCATGGTCATGGTTAGTCTCTAGGTCATGCAGTCTCTAGGGTTACACTAGTTAACTATCAAAATCACAATTCAACATTTTAAATAGTTTTAAAATAATTAAAAATCACCAAAAATTATAATATAGTTTAAATATCATTATTAAATGATTATAATTAAAAAATTTCAAAATTATCCTCATTTTAGAAACTGGGTGCTACAAACGGTCTCACAGAGTCCGAAGCGAGGACGAAAGGACTCTACGGGATCGGGGCATGACATAATGTTATCAGAGCAACAAGATCCTCCAGCCAATTGTTGATTCGATTGAATTCGAAGATGTTCTCCTGATTGGAAATTCCTTTCCTGCTTGATATCATCGATGAGATAAAAGTTCCATACAATAAGTCCGTAAATATTTTTATGATGCCGGTGTAACGCCCCAGTCCCCAAATACGTAGGACTAGGAACGTAGACATGCCAGCTGTATTCATACGAAGTACATAGGCCTCGTATGGATACATAAGCTGTAAAATGCAGTAGAACCATAACTAATCTCATCTACACAAAATAAATGAATAAAAGATATCATATAATGATAATGAATTATCTTGATACAATATGTTAGGCGGAGACAAATCTACTACTAACAAAATAAAGAAAAGTACATAGAAAATGAAATGAGTGGCGAGCGAAGCGAAGACGATCCAAGTGCAATCATCCTCGAAGGAATAGCGATGATCACGGCTAGAGCTAGAACACCTGCGAAAGATAAGAGCACACACCTGGAGGGATAACCAGGTCCTCAGAGGGACGTAACAAGACACATAATATCATGCCATATAAATTGAATAAATATTGCTCAAATAAATAAGTCAATCAAATTATAACATGGTCCAATACGCACCTACTGAACGAGCATACCATCCCCCCAACCAAACAAGAACAGGAGATGGTAAACTAATTCACGGTGACGTATCTTTCCAGGCCATGAATCCAATATGGTATCCGGACCCCAACAAGGTTCAATACCTTCTCATCGAAGTAGTAAGCCACACCTACAACCAAACAAGGACAAGATGTGACGAACTAATCCGCGACAAGTTATTGTTCCAAGCCACGGTCAGATACAAGTACCAAAACCAAAAGTACTCGTACCTAACGGATAAAGGTAGCCTACCGTTCTAAGTGAAATGTAGTTAAGAAAAACCCTTCCTGCGCATGGACCCTGGCTAAATAGGATCTGCATAGTCCCCCCTTGGGGCACTAGAGGCCCCATCAGTAAGAGCATGACGTTCCGCAGAATCGTCAGTGGCCGTCAGTAATCATGGGTCATCAACCCCGCATCTCCAGCGGAGAGTCCGGGTCACAAGGGAAGTGCATCGAAGCCCATACGCTAAGGAATTGTCCTCCCCGCCCAATGCCTACTGTGTTGTATCCATAACACAAAGCCACTATAACCGCTAAGTCAAACTAGCATGCAAACTCTATTAGCGGTTATTCCTATCGCATGGCTTGTACGTACTGGTGGCCAGCCAATCACGCACTTCCGTATTCTACATGCGACACACAACTTCGTGGTATAACGTGTCAAGGCCATGAATGCAACACACAAAGATGGTCCCTTAAATCTAGGTTTAATGTGTACGAAAAATAATACATAGCAGGAATATAAATGAACAGTAAGTTCTAACAGGTTATGTCATGTATCACAGTTTATTTTGCATAAAGAAAATAAATAATGCATGAAATATGAGCTAAAATAATTTAAACAACAAATGGCAAGGTGTCTTGCCTGGTAGGACGCCTAGTGTGCTGCGATAATCACGGTAACACGAACTGCGACTTCGGTGTAACAACTACACAAGGGGACCTCTGATGGTGGCACGAACAGTTCCATTGAGTTCAGAAGGGTCAAATTAGTTAAGGTGGACATAAGGTGGTACGAATTTGGTGACATAATAGGAATAATAGGATCGGTTACGGACATAAGAGAAATCAAAGAATAATGGATCAATAATAGAAAACTATTTATAATACTTGAAAATATTTATAGTAAGGAAATATATTTACTGAGTAAACAAGTTTTTGATACATACTTTGAAAATATGCAAAAATTAATTTAGGCCAAATTTCTAAGTTGGTAATGATAAAGTTTTGATAGAAAACCATATATTGTTAACAAAAATACTTAGATAAAAATAAATATACATATATAAGGATAAATCATTTTTGGGCAACTAAAATTTTAATTGGAGAATCACTATGGTAATTCAAAGTAAATAATTGGAAAGACTAGCAATTTATAATATATATATCTATATATATTTTTACTAATATTAATGGCAACATATCTAATACCCGTACTCATAGATTCTTCCACAAAATTAAAATACTCATAATAATTATAATAATTAGAATAATAAAACCATAGCAAGGTATTAATAATAAAAGTGATAATAATAATGATAATACAAATAATAAACTAATAATAATAATAATAATAATAATAATAATAATAATAATAATAATAATAATAATAATAATAATAATGCTCTCTCTTTCGGGAGAGAGAGATGCTTTTTTTTTAAAAAAAACAACATAACGGCAGAAGAGGTGAGAAGGGGAAGGGAGAGAGAGGGAAAAAGTCGGGAGAGACGCGGCGATCGCCGGGGTCTGGCGTAGGCGGAGGTCGGCAGATGCGGGGGTTCAGTGGGGGGCTGCACCGGCTCCAGCGGAAGGCGGCGGCGCTGGGCGCGGGTTTCTATGGGTTGCGGCGGAGGGACGGTCAAGGCGAGGGTTTCATCGGCGGTGGATGGCGCCGGTGGGGGTTTCCTTGCGCGGCGGAAGGGCTTGGGGAGATGAGGGCGGATGGAGGCTGTCGTAGGGTGGCGCGAGGGAGTAGGCCGACGGATTGGAGGGTTCCGGCGGAGAGAAGCGGCGGCGCTCAGGCGGAGCACTCACCGGAGGAGAACAAAATGGCGTGGCAGGCCGACGCTTCAGCGGCGAGATGGCGGAGGCTCGACTGGAGGGGTCCGGGAATAGACGAGCTCCGATCCCTCGTGGGTGGTTCTAGCAACGGAGAAACTGGCGAGGACGGCGGCCAAGGGTGGGGCGACGTCGGAGAAGGTGAGGGTTCTATATATATATATTTTTTCCTTGTTGGTTTGGTGTTTGGTTTTAGTGGTGGTGAAGGGTGGCTGAGGTTGAGAGGTTGGTCGGTTACGGTGGCGGTGGTGATGATGGTGGTGGGACTAGGGTTCCGGCGGGGTGAGCTCTGTCCGAACAGGGGACTGGTGGTCGTGACAATTTTTTTTGGGGATTTGGATGGAAGAGGCGACAACGGTGGTGGTAATGGTGAGATATTGCGTGGGTGGCGGCGAGCAGAGCTTGGCCGGGAAGTTGAGGGGCTGGGAGGAGGCGGTTGCGGCGGTGGCCGCGGTGGTGGCTGAGGATTTGGCCGGGTTCGAGACTGGGACGGAGCGGGAAGTCGGGACAGTGGTGGAGGCGATAGGCCAAGGTTGGGTTGATGATGGCGGGGTTTTGGTGGTTTAGGAAATTTTAGGATTTGGGTTAGGGATTGGGTCGTGGTGACCGCGTGTCCTGCGTGACACGAAGAATGAAGGGAGATGGTGTTCGGTATATCGGACACGGGGAATCACTGTATTTGTAATAAAATCGAATTATAGTGGATGGCAAGGGGACACGGACACGATACACATCTCGGTAGAAAAATTTTTGTGGAGACAATTTGGTGGATGATAAAAATTGGAGGCGTACCTGTCTATTTATAGGATGTGGGAATTCTCAATTGGATAGGAATTAGAAATATTTAAAACCCAAAGTAGATAATTCTCTACTTAATTTAAAACAATGAAATCAAATCCAAATTCAATACAAATCCAATTTTAAATCTAATTAAATTCTTTTGGTTTAAAATCAAATGGGATAAATCAAATTTCAAATATTTAACTATTTAAATAAATTCATAAATTCAAATCAAGATTTAAAATGGCCACAAAATTTTTAAATATATTTTCCAAAAATACCAATAATAATAATTTTGAAAATATATTATTATTTAGAAATAAACTTAATAAATATTTATGAAATATATATGTAAGCACAAATAATGCATACTTTTCCTAGTATCCAATAAAATATTATTTATGGTTAATAACTCTTAAAAAAAGGCTTTTTATAGCAAGAATAATAATTATATGTAATATTTTGAAAGTGTATAATAAATTAGAAAAATGTTTTTCTAAAATATGTACGCTCGCACATATTCGCACTCGACGAGCAAGAAAAATAAAATTTTCGTGCGCGACGTAAAATACGACAACGCGACGTACAATACAAAATTTTAAATCAGTACTAAATTTAATTAAAAAATATAGTAGAAATTTAGGGGTTTTACATCCTACCCAACTTAAAAGAATTTCGTCCTCGAAATTAAGAATTAGTAGGGGTGAGAAGACGCAAGGGGGTATCGATGGGGATCAAACGATGACAATATTTTTATAAAATCATGTCGTAAGAAATTGCGATCTAGATAATAGAAAATAATACGGTATGGTCATAATCGATAGGAAGGCTAGAGGAAGTTCTAGTATAACGCTTTCGTCCCTCTAAAAATAGGTGAAGGCGAAAGCAATAAAGATTCGAAGGCGATGATATCGAATACGAATACGTGGTTCAAAGATGACCGAATAATTTCAAAAGAATTGTCAAGGCAGTCATGGATGGGATTTTAAAGGCCAAGTTTAATTATGTTCCATCCACGTAGAATAATAGAGAAAAAAAAGCGAATCAAAGTGCACTCGGTTGATCAGACCATCATGCACCGGTTCTGAGTAGACAATACGTTTAGTGGATGCATCCAATAACATACGTCATAAACAAGCTTGATAAAGAATTTAGCTTGCAAAAACTAGGCTACATTAGCATCATTAGTTTAGATAGTAAAAATATAGGCACGATGGTAGATGAATAAAAATAAATATGAATGGTCTAAGAGTCACAAGGATCTAAGTCTTGTTTATTCCTATACCGTCATTCTACGGTTTTATTGACCAAGGCTTGGTTGACCAAATGGGTTAAATTCCTCTAGTCTCTATGGTCTAGATAATAATATTTATTTTCCCTTAATGGTCAAGGGTGTGTTAGGTCGTGGGGTATTCTACCCAACTTAAAGGATTAAGCTAAGGGTGTTTTGGGACATCCAACTAGTAGGGTCAATCTCTAGCAAGCACGAAGGGAAGATAAGAATAAGGATAGGAGGAATCAAGCAAGATGCAATTGATGAGTCGAACGGTAGTTCGAATATGGAATCGAGGAAGGAGGTCAAGTATGTGAATGAGATCCTAGACTTCTAATCCTATTCGCAGGCTTGCTTGGTACGGTAAAGTAACCAAACAATTTATCTTGACCTTCATGGGCCACCATAAAAACATGTAACACCCAGTCCCAAAATACGTAGGACTAGGAACGTAGACATGCCAGCTGTATTCATACGAAATACATAGGCCTCGTATGGATACATAAGCTGTAAAATGCAGTAGAACCATAACTAATCTCATCCACACAAAATAAATGAATAAAAGATATCATATAATGATAATGAATTGTCTTGATACAATATGTTGGGCGGAGACAAATCTACTACCAATAAATAAGGAAAAGTACATAGAAAATAAAATGAGTAGCGAGCGAAGCGAAGACGATCCAAGTGCAATCATTCTCGAAGGAATAGCGATGATCACGGCTAGAGCTAGAACACCTGCGAAAGACAAGAACACACACCTGGAGAGATAACCAGGTCCTCAGAGGGACGTAACAAGACACATAATATCATGTGATATAAACAGAATAAATATTGCTCAAATAAATAAGTCAATCGAATTATAACATGGTCCAATACGCACCTACTGAACAAGCGTACCATCCCCCCAACCAAACAAGGACAGGAGATGGTAAACTAATTCACGGTGACGTATCTTTCCATGCCATGAATCCAATATGGTATCCGGACCCCAACAAGGTTCAATACCTTCTCATCGAAGTAGTAAGCCACACCTACAACCAAACAAGGACAAGATGTGACGAACTAATCCGCGACAAGTTATTGTTCCAAGCCACGGTCAGATACAAGTACCAAAACTAAATGTACTCGTACCTAACGGATAAAGGTAGCCTACCGTTCTAAGTGAAATATAGTTAAGAACAACCCTTCCTGTACATGGACCCTGGCTAAATAGGATCGGCATAGTCCCCCCTTGGGGCACCAGAGGCCCCATCAGTAAGAGCATGACGTTCCGCAGAATCGTCAGTGGCCGTCAGTAATTATGGGTCATCAACCCCGTATCTCCAGCGGAGAGTCCGGGTCACAAGAGAAGTGCATCGAAGCCCATACGCTAAGGAATTGTCCTTCCCGTCCAATGCCTACTGTGTTGTATCCACAACACAAAACCACTATAACCGCTAAGTCAAACTAGCATGCAAACTCTATTAGCGGTTATTCCTATCGCACGGCTTGTACGTACTGGTAGCCAGCCAATCACGCACTTCCGTGTTCTACATGCGACACACAACTTCGTGGTATAACGTGTCAAGGCCATGAATGCAACACACAAAGGTGGTCCCTTAAATCTAGGTTTAATGTGTAAGAAAAATAATACATAGCAGAAATATAAATGAACAGTAAGTTCTAACAGGTTATGCCATGTATCATAGTTTATTTTGCATAAAGAAAATAAATAATGCATGAAATATGAGCTAAAATAATTTAAACAGCAAATGACAAGGTGTCTTGCTTGGTAGGACGCCTGGTGTGCTGCGATAATCACGGTGACAAGAACTGCGACTTCGGTGTAACAACTATACAAGGGGACCTCTGATGGTGACACGGACAGTTCTATTGAGTTCAGAAGGGTCAAATTAGTTAAGGTGGACATAAGGTGGTACGAATTTGGTGACAGAATAGGAATAATAGGATCGGTTACGGACATGAGAGAAATCAAAGAATAATGGATCAATAATAGAAAACTATTTATAATACTTGAAAATATTTATAGTAAGGAAATATATTTACTGAGTAAACTAGTTTTTGATACATACTTTGAAAATATGCAAAAATTAATTTAGGCCAAATTTCTAAGTTGGTAATGACAAAGTTTTGATAGAAAACCATATCTTGTTAACGAAAATACTTAGATAAAAATAAATATACATATATTAGGATAAATCATTTTTGGGCAACTAAAATTTTAATGGGAGAATCACTATGGTAATTCAAAGTAAATAATTGGAAGGACTAGCAATTTATAATATATATATCTATATATATTTTTACTAATAATAATGGCAACATATCTAATACCCGTACTCATAGATACTTCCATGAAATTAAAATACTCATAATAATTATAATAATTAGAATAATAATAACCATAGCAAGGTATTAATAATAAAAGTGATAATAATAATGATAATACAAATAATAAACTAATGATAGTAAATTAATAATAATAATAATAATAATAATAATAATAATAATAATAATAATAATAATGCTCTTTCTTTCGAGAGAGAGAGAGATGCTTCTTTTTAAAAAAAAACAGAACAACAGAAGAGGTGAGAAGGGGAAGGAAGAGAGAGGGAAAAAGTCGGGGGAGACGCGGCGATCGCCGGGGTCCGGCGTAGGCGGAGGTCGGCAGATGCGGGGGTTCAGTGGAGGGCTACGCCGGCTCCAGCGGAAGGCGGCGGCGCTGGGCGCAGGTTTCTATGGGTTGCGACGGAGGGACGGTCAAGGCGAGGGTTTCGTCGGCTGTGGATGGCGCCGGTGGGGGTTTCCTTGCGTGGCGGAAGGGCTTGGGGAGATGTGGGCGGATGGAGGCTGTCGTAGGACGGCGTGAGGGAGTAGGCCGGCGGATTGGAGGGTTCCGGCAGAGAGAAGCGGCGGCGCTCAGGTGGAGCACTCACCGGAGGAGAACAGCATAGCGTGGCAGGCCGACGCTTCAGTGGCGAGATGGCGGAGGCTCGACTGGAGGGGTCCGGGAATAGACGAGCTCCGATCCCTCGTGGGTGGTTCCAGCGACGGAGAAACTGGCGAGGACGGCGGCCAAGGGTGGGGCGACGCCGGAGAAGGTGAGGGTTCTATATATTTTTTTCCTTGTTGGTTTGGTGTTTGGTTTTAGTGGTGGTAAAGGGTGGCTGAGGTTGAGAGGTTGGTCGGGTTACGGTGGCGGTGATGATGATGGTGGTGGGACTAGGGTTCCGGCGGGGTGAGCTCTGTCCGAACAGGGGACTGGTGGTCGTGATAATTTTTTTTGGGGATTTGGATGGAAGAGACGACAACGGTGGTGGTAATGGTGAGATATTGCATGGGTGGCGGCGAGCAGAGCTTGGCCGGGAAGTTGAGGGGCTGGGAGGAGGCGGTTGCGACGGTGGCTGCGGCGGTGGCGGAGGATTTGGTCGGGATCGAGACTGGGACGGAGCGGGAAGTCGGGACAGTGGTGGAGGAGATAGGCCGAGGTTGGGTTGATGATGGCGGGGTTTTGGTGGTTTAGGAAATTTTAGGATTTGGGTTAGGGATTGGGTCGTGGTGACCACGTGTCCTGCGTGACACGAAGAATAAAGGGAGATGGTGTTCGGTGTGTCGGACACGGGAAATCACTGGATTTGTAATGAAATCAAATTATAGTAGATGGCAAGGGGTCACGGACACGATACACATCTCGGTGGAAAAATATTTGTGGAGGCAATTTGGTGGATGATAAAAATTGGAGGAGTACCTGCCTATTTATAGGATGTGGGAATTCCCAATTGGATAGGAATTAGGAATATTTAAAACCCAAAGTAGATAATTCTCTACTTAATTTAAAATATTGAAATCAAATCCAAATCCAATACAAATCCAATTTTAAATCTAATTAAATTCTTTTGGTTTAAAATCAAATGGGATAAATCAAATTTCAAATATTTAACTATTTAAATAAATCCATAAATTCAAATCAAGATTTAAAATGGCCATAAAATTTTCAAATATATTTTCCAAAAATACCAATAATAATAATTTTGAAAATACATTATTATTTAGAAATAAACTTAAATAAATATTTATGAAATATATATGTAAGCACAAATAATGCATACTTTTCCTAGTATCCAATAAAATATTATTTATGATTAATAACTCTTAAAAAAGGCTTTTTATAGCAAGAATAATAATTATATGTAATATTTTGAAAGTGTATAATAAATTAGAAAAATATTTTTCTAAAATATGTACGCTCGCACATATTCGCACTCGACGAGCAAGAAAAATAAAATTTTCGTGCGCGACGTAAAATACGACTACGCGGCGTACACTACAAAATTTTAAATCAGTACTAAATTTAATTAAAAATATAGTAGAAATTTAGGGGTTTTACAGCCGGCATAAGTTTTATCGATCTGATTGATTGAGATTGAGATGTTTATTGAACATGAATTTTGACATGATCTGGACTAAGATTTTTGTGGATTGATGATGGCGAAAGATGAGGACTATTGCTGCTATAGATATCGTAAGTTTCTCTTTAAGTTTCGAGGACAAAACTTCTTCTCGGTGGGTAATTATGTAGGGACCCGCTACGCGAAGGCACTAGATAAACAGAGAGATCGGATTGCTAGCTCTGTAATAGAAGACGATTAATCTGGGTGAGTGGGCAAAGTCTTATTTTATGATTCGCTTGCGCCCAATAAGAATATGAGTTTTGAATGAATGTTGCTAATAACAAGATGGTAATCATTGAGTATGCTTATAAGAGGATCCACATGTTGCTATGCTAATACAAGAAGAGAGATAATCTGCATACTAAGAAGTAAAACTGTTGCTTGCTAATAAGAAACGATATGATGCCTGCCATGCTATTGATAAATACTTCTTCCGAATATGATCCCTTATCATGCTTGATAAGAAAAGAGAGAAGCTATTGGCCATGTGATAAGAAGAAGAAGAAGAACAAGAAGAAGGCACGAAATGAACGTGTCGTACATCTGCAAAGGCATGAAATAAACATGTCGTATATCTGCTAAGGTACGAAATGAACGTATTGTATATCTGAAAGATCTGATCAAATCTGTTACATCTGATAGAACTGCTAGAGCATGCATTGGTCTCGGACAACTTGTGCACAAGTAAAATTTTTCTCTCGGGTGGTATCTGGGGGCACCTGGAACCACTCGACCTAGGAGAGATTAGGGCCTCCATGTGAAAATAGGCGTCGATATCTAAGTCCTTAGCGACGAATTGAACCCAAGAGTCACAGCGGCTAACTATGGGGAATGACCCATGGACCATCATATAGATAGGTATCGATTAGTGAAGAGCTGAACCCTGAGCCGCAGCTTTTAGCATATGTGTTATCAGTACAAAGCTGAACCATGGGTCACAGCTGCTAATCTACACATATGTTGGTGCAGAGCTGAGCCTTGAGTCACAGCTTCTAATCGATGGCATGCATAAGAAAGATTTTGTTAAGATCTAACAATGTAGAGACGAACAAAGAACAATGTTGGTTTTATCATGTTTATGCTAATCCTTATCTTGTGCAGGGATGGACCATCGACTATGAGTAAGAATCACTAAAAAAGTGATATATATGTGTTACTTAAGTTTTCTATATGAATTGTTTGAAGAGATTAATTTATTACAAAAAAATGCTATGTCCCACTAAAGAAAAGATGTGATATCGTGCTTGTAATTGTCCCTAAGAGTGGCTTGAACAAGAGAAATGATGTAACTCATGAAACACGCTGCGTACTGCACACGAGATGAATAGTCATCGTGCTTGAAATGAATAGTCCCTTTATATGCTTGAGATAAAATGAAATAAAATGTGGCTTTTCAAGGATGTTTTCAAAAGAGATGTAAACTGACTCTGTACTGCATGAAATGATCATAGGTAAAAGTAGCATAATCACATCACAAGAAATATTTTCTTACTAAATGAACTGTGATCGTTTCAGATAAATATAGCCCTTTGTTCACAATCACCAGTGTGCTGATATACTGACCCACCATCAGTCTCCATGCAGGTGCAAGACGCATCAAGAAGGATAGTCTGAAACGATAGCCTGAGCCTTATCCTTAGGATCCAAAAATTAGAGGAGATGCCAAGAGAAGGACATCTGTCGTCAAGAGTTGGTTTTGTATATAAAGGGATGTAATATGTTGGACGGGATCATTGTAATCTGTAAAGTTCTGAGAGAGTGTAAATATTGTATCATAGAGAAATAAGGGCTTGTAATTTGTTCAAATGAAATCAATAAAGAGAATATTTCTTGTTACCATTGTGTTCAATTCATATATATGTGAAGTGTCCGTTGCTGCTTCAAACATCTGCAATATGTTCCGCTGCGTATTGTCTATCTTGTCTTGTTACAGGTCTTGATCTTGTGCAAGCACAACTTAGGCTTGTACGACATTACGTCCAAGCGAGGACGAACGGTCTCACAGAGTTCGAAGCGAGGACGAAGAACTTTGCGGGATCGGGGCGTGACATCTTTCCTCTTCAGAGAGGCCGTAGCTGCGTACTCTCAGCCCAAGTCGACAAAGGATCGACGGGCTTTCGTAAGGGGAGACATACTGGTATACCTGCCTGAGATGTTAAGGAATCTATCTTTATCTTACTATGCTCATGCCAGCTACCCAAGAAAGATGTCATAGGATTTGACTCCTTTCCAAGAAGCTAGGATAGGAAGAATATGTCACCGTCGTGGAGAGCACAACAAGGACATCTTTTTCTGCAAATTTGATCATTATAGTTTCCGCTTAAGGGGTTTGAGACCAAGTAGTGTACTGTCTGACGATGCGACTGTGATGAAAGCCATCCGAGTCCCCATCTTCGCCAATATATATGCTGCGTCTGAGGGAGAATATCTTCAAAATATCAACATGAGACTAACCGGTTTAATGCATCCGGAGATTATCCGTTGGAACCGCCTCTCTGTGTGGATCTTAGATAACTTTCATGAAAAGCTGCAAGAACTTGGGCTTTACGAAGCTATTCTGACCACCACTTGTGGAATCCAAAATCACTCCAATTTATTTTTAGCCTTAGCAGAAAAGTATAACAGCAGAACTGGTACCATTGCTACTCCTCACGGAGAACTAGGCTTTGTTCTATATGAATGCAATTTCTTTCACGTCTACCAATGGGAGATAATCCTTATGAGGAGTATCTACCGACAGAGGACGAGCTAGAGGCTTTAGCCAAAGTAAATCCTCGGGTGATAGCAGTGTTAGATGAATTGCTGTGTCATTTTACCATCTGTATGCACCTATACAAGACGGGTGCGACATGCTACATTTATAACTGGTTGGTCTACCTCTTCTTCGGCCACGAGACAGATCCCAAAGTGCAAGATCAATCTGAATGTACGCCTCGCTCTTTTGAGCCAGTTGATGCTCAACCAATTTTTTGGCTGATAGAGGAGACTGGCCGAGATGATGCAGAGTTGGCCAAACCCTGGAATGACTATGATGTCAATACCCCTCTGGAAAGTTATACGAGGCATAGTGGTATCAATTTATCATCAGAAGCCACTTTAGCAGGCTTTCTTTCCCTGTGGTCACGACGGTTTGTCGTCCCAGGTGCTAGTGCTGTCGACTGAATCCATCGCGGTGTGCTTTTTACAGCAGTGTGCTTGGTATTCGGATACAAAATGGATATCCTCTCCGCCATGATTAGTAGGCTGAATACGGGACTCTGAAGTTTTACCAATAGTTTGATAGAGAAACCCAATAACCGGAAAGGATATCCTCGAACTGAGATGCCTTACACATACCTGTTTGGCTGGTAGTTATTGCATCACCCTTCATTGATGGATCCTGATCTTGGGATCGGAGGAGCGTTGGCAGCTAACTTAATTGGCAGTTTTCTCAGGCAAAATGGAAGGTTATGTCATTGTCTGATTGCAGAAAAGCATTAAATAGGGACACAGACTGGAGATTTTTCTGTACTCCTCCTCCACTTGGGTATAAAAACTTTCCAGCCCCTAAGCAAGATTTAGAGCCCATGGGGTCCCTTTCTCCTGAGGCCTTTAATTGGTTGAATACAATTAGGCCTTCTGATATGGTGTACAGATTCGAGAATAACTACTTTTTAGAGCCATATCTGCCAAGTCGCTTTACTCGCCAGTTTGGCTATGATCAGTTGTCACCTCCAGTTTTCAGAAATAGGGATATTTTTGTCATTTTTCATTTTTGAATATTTTTGAAATTATTATTTATTTATAATATTATTTTGGGGTTATTTGAGTCAGGTTCGAATTTCTTCTCAATCCGACTTGTATCGGGGACCCGGGGTAGTGTTGACTCTAGTGGGACCCACACACTAGTTAGCCATGGCCCACATGATAATTATTTTAGTTAGTGGTAAGATAAATTAATTATGGATAAGGTTTGGTTAGAATAGAGAATTAGAATGACTAATTTAGCCTCGACTTAAACCCTTTTCCTAATACTAATAGAATAGATTAGAGGGAGGGCATTTTAGACATTCTAATAGGGGGAAAACAGCCTATTAGGGCCGGCCACAATATGGAGGGGGGAGTCATCTTCTCATTTCATTTTATCCATCCATTCTCTCTCTTGTTCTTCCCCAAATTATTTTAGAGAGCAACCTCCATTGATTTTTCAACCAAATCCCTTCATTCTTCCACCCAATCTTCTTTTTTCCTTCTCTACTCAAGCCAAGGAGGAAGCTAGCCAAGTTTGGAAGGATTCGGAGCTCGTTCGTGTCCATTCGGGATTCCTACATGTCGGTGTCGCATCGGAAACGTTTTTTCTTCGATTCGATCTACCGGGAGGTATAAATCCCTTCTTCTTTTTATTTCTCATATATATAGGGTGATTTTAGACCCATAGGAATGACCCCCATGGTTGTGTCTCTATTTGTGTTCGTTTCTTGTCCTTTTGGAGACTTCTAGGTGTGTCCTATGTGTAGATTTGTGTCCTAGTGGGAAAAACCTATTTGGTCACTTGTATTTATTATATATATATATTGTGGATGATTATTTAGAGATTAAATCTCAGATTTCTAATAGTTTAGATGTGTGTTTTCAAAGTATCAAATTGTATCATATTTGTTTATCTATATATTGTATATATAATTGGTTATATATATGTTAGTCTCTCTCTCTCTCTCTCTCTATATATATATATATATATATATATATATATATATATATATATATATATATATATATATATATATATATATATATTTTTTTTTTTTTTTTTTAAACAAAGGGTAAATTTTTTGGTTATATATATATATATATATATATATATATATATATATATATATATATATATATATATATATATATATATATATATATATATATAAAATATATTTTTTGGTTATATATATATATATATATATATATATATATATATATATATATATATATATATATATATATATATATATATATATTTTTTTGGTTATATATATATATATATATATATATATATATATATATATATATATATATATATATATATATAGGAAAAACGGGATATGAGCCATAGGCTCATACTCTTATATGAGCCAGCCCACACGGCTTCCATGTGGACCAATAAGAATATAGTGACTTGGAAGAAAAAATTTAAATGGATAGAAATAAAAGATCTCATAGAAGATTTCATAAATAGTAACTTACCATATCCCTGTCTACCAAATATGTTTGCCTAGGAATTTAAATAGATAGAAATAAAAGATACCATAATGTTAATGTTACCAAATCTTTGCATATGATCTTACCAAATATGTTTGCCTAGGAATTTAAATAGGAAACAATATCATTTGTCCCTCCAAATTTAAATTTAAATTTAAATTAAAGTTAAAAATTAAAGTTAAAATTAAAATTAAAATTAAGATTAAGATTAAGATTAAAATTAATATTAATAATAATATTAACATTATTATTAACATTAAAATTAATATTAACATTAATATTAATATTAACATTAATATTAATATTAACATTAATATTAATATTAACATTAACATTAATTAACATTAGCATTAACATTAACTTTAAAATTAAAATCAACATTAATATTAACATTAAAATTAACATTAAAATTAAAATTAAAATTAAAATTAATATTACTATTAATATTAACATTAATATTAATATTAACATTAATATTAATATTAACATTAACAATAACATTATGATATTTTTTATTTCTATCTATTTAAATTTTTAGGCAAACATATTTGGTAAGTCCTAGGCAAAAATATGATAAGTTATTATTTATGAAATCTTTTTTGGGATCTTTTATTTCTATCTATTTAAATTTTTTTTTCCAAGTCACTATATTTTTATTGGTACACATGTAAGCCCCGTGGAATGGCTCATATAAGAGTATGAGCCTATGGCTCATATCCCGTTGTCCCATATATATATACATATATATATATTTGTATATATATATATGTATATAATTTGTGGCTTATATATATTATATAAATGTGATATAATGTGTATCCATTTGTGTTCATGAGTGGGAGATTTCGGCCAAAGGGGAGGGGGAGAAATTTAGAATGGTAGTGTTGGTGTGGGTATTGATATGTGTATGTATGTGTGTTGTATAGAGGGTATTTGAGAGAATGTTAGTGAGAGATTTGAGAGGAGAATGAGTGGAGTGATTGAGAGTGTGAGGGGGAGAGGGCTGCTCTAAAACAGCAGTAGTAGCAGGGCAGTAACACCCCCCATATCAGTCCTATACACCCCCATGGACAGCCCTTGAATCCAATCCCTATACCACCACATGACTGTCCACAAAACAGTACTTAACACAGCCATATGGCTGCCCCCAATTCAGCCCATTACCTGTCCTCAAACCACCACCATGGCAGCCTACAAACCATGCCAAATCAGTCCCCAACTGTCCCTAAGCAGCCCTCCAAAACCTGTCAATAACAGTCCACAAAACACCCTCCTAACCACCCTTAAAACCATGCCAATACCTGTCCCAAAACACCCTATATCAGCCACATAAACTTGTCCATTTCAGTCCCACATGCCAGCACACTAGCTGTCCAAAATAGTCCCTACATCCACCCCTATTAGCAGTCCAAAACCAAGCCTAAACCAGCCTAGAGCTGTCCCCAATCCAGCCTTACATTCCAGCCCAAAACATTCCTAAAACCATGCCAAAACAGTCCTAAAACCTGCCCCATTGACAGCCCTATTAACCCTATGTACCAGCCTTGAACAGCCCCTTTAAACCTGTCCTAAAACACAGCTATGTGTGTGTGTATGTGAGCTTGTAGTGTGTGTGTGTGTGAGCTTGTAGTGTATGTGTGTGTGTGAGCTTATTGTGTGTGTGTGTGTGAGCCTATAGAAGTTAGCTAGTAGCCTATAGGAGTGAACCAAATTCATATATGTGAGCCTATATATATGTGAGCTATATGAATGTGTGTGAGTTCATATATAAGGAGCCTATAGATGAGCCTAGGAGAAAGCCTATGAGTGTGGTATTATGGGAGTCAATGTTGTGAGGGAATGAGTGAGTGTGGTATGTGGGTGTTAGCTAGAAGTTAGAGAATATCATGGTAAGGTAAAAAGAATAAACCAACATGTGTTCTAAGATAGGTTAGATATCTAGGAAACCTAGGTATCTTGGTAGGTAACCCTTAGATAGGATAGTATCTAACTACCCTAGGGAGCCTAGGCTAGTATCTTGAGAATTAGCGGGGTTTCCTTTGTATTGGGCAAGGTATCGGGATTACTTTGGTAAGGGTAATGTAGGTATTTGAGTTTAGAGTTTAAGTTATGGTTAGAACTTGGTTCCCTTGGTTGGTAATGATCAAATATAGTGCTCCTAGACTAGTTTTGACTTCGGTTGACCATTTTGACCAAAAGTCAACAAAAGTCAACCGAGAGTCAAGCTTAGCCTATTAGTGACTAGATTTGACCGAAACTAAACCAGAGTTGACCAGTTGACTAAAAGTCAACAGTTGGTCAACATTAGACTAGTTTGACCTAGGGTTGACCTAGAGTTGACCCAAAGTTGACCAGAGTTGACCAGGGTTGACTAGTTGACCAAAAGTCAACTGTAAGTTAACCTTTGACCCCGTTTGACCTAATTGACTTGGATTGACTCCCAGTGACCTGGTATGACCTAGTATGAACCAGTATGACCTAGTATGACTCAGTTTGACCTAGATTGACCTAGTTTGACTTAGACTTGCATTCATGACTTAAATTAGTTTCCTTTTCATTATAAAACCCCGTTTAACTTATAGTATCTCATTTTAGGTCTGTGATTACTCTGAGCGTCTGTTCACCTTATCAGCTCAGGACCATAGGCGAGTACATTTACTGATAGTTTTCATTGTCTTGATATCTACTATATCCGATTCAGTTGTAGTATCTTACATGATTTCCGACACGATAGATCACGGACTAGTATACGTCGGATCCTGTCATGAGATGTTATTCTCGAATTTTCTTGGTATATTGGTGTGTGATAACCATGTTTCATGTACTTATATAGACATCTATTTGGGAGTGGACTGGCCCCCTGCTTTTGAATCCCGTGTCATGACGTGCCATGTCCGGATCCATGATACTATTCGGGGATGGGGGAATTATTAGGGGTTATGTGATCAAAGCCCCATGTCACTATTTTGCTTGCGCCACTCTCACCTCACGTAGGGTGTAGCAGATACCTCCATGTCTATGTTATCCAGGTTGGCCGGCATGACTTTTTGTTGAGGTCACCGCGGATTGCCGGGCCAAGTGGATAATCCTACCATGATTCCCTAGCCGATCACATAGCGCTCTAATAATTCAAGTCATATTTTTGTATTTATTTATCATAGGAGGCTAAGTTCTGTTCGGGAGAAGGGTTACAACCTCGGTCCTTATTTGGTTTAAGGGTTGTAACTCGGCTTTCCGAATAGTTCCTAAGTCATCCTATATATATATTGTCGTCCTATTCAGTACTCACATCTATTATACATTTTCTGCTAATTTTACCCTGTATTTCATATATCTTTGTCTTGTATTTCATTATACTATCTCTTATAGTATTTGTCAATTCACATGGAACTGTTGTTGGTGTTTGTACTTGCTCATTTTCCTGACAGGATACCGTTGATATATTACAGATGATTCTGAGGCAGATTGTCCGACCTATTATGGGGTCGAGTCTGACGGAGTAGACCTGGACCGTGGCTTGTTAGTAGAGCCACTAGACTTTGCTCACCCTGAGTAGTATAGTTTATTTAGGTTTGCCTGGCCTGCGAGCCAGCTAGTACTTTCAGTTTGTAGTATTTTATATTATATTTCTATGACTCTGTGTAGTTGTGTATAGCTCTGGACTTGTGTGGATCTTGAACTTATTTCCTGTTTTCATCTATCATATTTCCTTTCGTGCTATCTATCCTAGTTTTTTTTTGTGATTGAGACTGTATTTCTTTGTCACCTCCATTCAAAGTGTATATACTGTACAAGTACCTTTATACTGTTTAGTGTAGTTTTGTAGACAACCTAGACAGCGTTCTACCACCGATGCTGCGACGTAGGCTGGACGTAACCACGTACTCGTATCCCTAATCAGGGTGCGGGTCGTGACATCAGTTGCATGTTAGGAACGCAACTACTTATCGAAAGGCTTTTGGGCATCTGATTGATGGTGCCCGTGGATGGAGGTACTACAATGCCAAGGGCACACGGGCTCTATTTACCATGCCTTCTGCTACCATAAAAAATGGTCCGCATATCTTGAGTTCATATGCACGCTTTCATACCTCAGCCAACACCTTCTTTGTGGGTTATTCAATGAATGATAGTTTCATTGGAACTCGCAAAGCATTTGATGGAGATGAAGCTACTATAGACTTGACTGAAGCTGAAGAGAATGCCCCTACTAAGGATCCTCTAGAGATTGTAAATATGGATTTAGTTGATGAAACTCAAGATCTGCTGAGCGGCCTTCTCAGGAAGCGGAAAGAGAAATCTCCCGTGAAGAAGGCTACCAAGAAACCAAGAGTAGGGGCTGCCACCCAATCAACTCAAATATTCCTCCTTCTTTCGCTGTATTGAGTGATGAGACAGAAGAAACAAGTGATGTTGAAAGACCCAGAGCCTGGACCAGACTTCAGACACAGAAAAGAGATGCTGGTTTATCACCAGGCATGACTACTTCCTTAGGGGATCGACCCCATTCCCGTTTAGACGAGAAAGTATAGGTGTTGAAGAGGAGACTAGCAAAGAACGGCCTGCTTCTGCAGAAATGTAGCTCCAATCATCTGTCTTTACTGAGGCTGTTGTCGTTTCTCCTCGACCTTTATTCAAGCATTCGGCCAGAAGAAAGTTATTGGCCACCAAAGTCAAGGGGAGGAAGACTGTATCCTCTCATGTATTTTCTTCTCCGGAAGAAAAACAAAGTCGCTCGGAGGTGTTTCTTCTCCACAGGGTGACATTTTTACTCTTTCTATTCAGCAAGAGTTACTTGATGTTGATCCTGTGGCAATTTGTATTGATATATCTTCATCTCTAGAACCTCTAGCCACCAGCGCTCCAAATCCGATGGTTGTAACAAATACTCCTGGTATTGCTGTTTCAGAGCCATTGGTCGTGGGATTCACTATTCCTTTGTCTTCAGCAACATTGGTAGCGTTTGCTACAGCTGGCCTGACATCTTCTTCAACGAGTGAGCCAACCCAGTTACTCCGGTGTCTTTTATACCTTAGGCTCTTGCAGCTCCTGTTCCAAACGAAGAACCTTCTTAAGATGAAATGATAATAAAAGCATTGCTAGATTATGATCTTGGTATTGATCCAATCGAGGAAGACCCGATTGATGCAGCTTCTGATCCCGGCATGAATGAAACTCCTGTTCAAGTACCGGCCCAGGATTTAATGACCAAGGACGAACAAGTGGAAGGTGGTGATCATCAGGATGATAGTGACCAGAGCCCCAGTGATGCTAATCAGAGTTTTGAAGAACTGCCAAGCGATGAAGACTCTGATACTGAAGTTAAGGGCGATGAAGGTGAAGATGAAGACATTGATACCGAAGGTGGTAAGAACCCTAATGATGACAGAGAAGAGGATATTGATATCGAGGGTAATAAGAACCCTCAAATTAATGTTGAGGGGATTCAGACTCAAATTGAAGTTGCTGAAACAAAGGGGTAGAAGCAGCTGCAGCCCCAGGTGACCAAGCCAACTCAGAGGTCGGAAGTGGCCATTTTATTCAGGTGGTTCAGAGGCTGGGAGCAGCCAGGCGGCTGTCTCTGAGAATACCATGGCAAGGCTCCGTACAGAGCTAGACATGCCTCGTGAAACCCCATATCGGCTGCCAGGCTCAGGTAAATTTTTGACTTTTATTTACCCTAACTCCTTTGATGATGTATGAAGATTGTGCTTCTTGATTTGCAGAAGGTCCCGTGGGGATGATTGCAGTTGCTCCGTCTACTGCTTTCAGCTTTAGCTCGACCATGGCTCCTCTGGACATGGGTACTCTGGCTGGAGATGGAAGCTCCTCGATGATGACAGTACTAAGATCTCTGGTGCACAGACTGTGATTCCTCCATCTTTAGCAGAAGAAAGAATTCAGGCTGAAGTATCAACTCCTGGTGTATCGGCGATGAACAAAGCCGTCGTCGAGACTTACACCACTGCTTTCTTCGCTTCCCTGGGAACTCTGGTTCAGATGGTCTTGGAGAAAGGCCACCCCTACGAGTCAATGAAGACAACTGTCTGCTGTATCATCAATGTTATCCATAATCTTGGTAATTTGGATAGAGTTAAGTTCTTGGAACACATTCTGGATGCGCTCGATGAGCCAATCAAATCCTACTAAGATCAGACCAGAGGTAATATCCAGAGGCTCGTAGATGCTAAGTAAGAGGCGATAACTTATGAGTCTGTAACACGACAAGCAGCCTTAGAAGATTCTGTGGCTATTTTCTTAATGCGGTCCACAGAGTTGGAGGCTAGCATTCTCAAAACTACTTCTTCTATTGAGCGTTATAAGACTGAAGCCTCAGAGAAAGAGAAAGAAGCGGCTGAATGCCAAACTCGTCTTCAGGCGTTGGAAGCTGAGATGGCCCAACTTCGCGAGATACTTAGAGCCGCCAAGAGACATGAAGAAGAAGTCCTGAAAATGCATCAAGTTGCCGAGAGACGTCTGGATGATCTGAAAAGGCAACAAGAAGAATTCCTCCGAACATAGAGTACAGAAATTGAATGCCGAGTCAAATCCCTGCAACCTTTTAATCCAGAATCTGAAAGAGCTTTGGCTAGGCAAAGGGTACTCGACTCCAGAACTGAGAGGGCTGATGCTCTGAAGAGTACAATTACTGAACTCAGCACCCAGCCTCCCAAGTGAAGCTATCCAGATTGTGATAACTTTTGTTCTATTTTGTTTGATGTACAAATTTGATGTTTTGCACGTCACTGGAATAAAAATTGATGATCGTTTTATGGCTCTATTACTTATTGCGTATCTGTTTAAGACACAAGTAATAGATAGGAGTAAGAAATATGTTCAGATGTACCGGACATGACATATCTCTTAAAAATAACAATACTTATTATATCTGTTCAGAGGTTATATGGACATGAAAGAATATAACTTGTAATATTGTCATTTCGAAGATGACATTATTAGAGGTAATATGGACGTGACAAGTCATTGATATAGATAGCAGAATTCAGAGGTGATGTGGACGTGAATTCGTGTATCTATTGATTATCATTGAGCCAGCTGGGACTTAAGAACATGATATCTTTTAAAACAACTGGGTTTTAAAAGATGATATTTACAATGATGTGGTAGATGATGTTATCGCTCTGGATAGACTCCGCTGGGGATTCAAAGATTTGAAACATGTATAATATTTGTTAGGAAACATAGTACATATTTTCAAACATGGTATTTCTTCAAGAATTTGCCATTAATAGGCATCGTAGCTATTCGGCCATCCATCCCTGACAATTGATAAGCTCCGTTAGAGAAAACTTTGCTTATAACATAGGAACCTTTCAACTTTGGTTCGAACTTTTCCTTGCTCATATGTATCATAGTCATAGGACGTCTAACAGTAAGGACCAATTCTCTTTTCTCAAATGCTCGTACTTTGACTTTACGGTTGAAGGCTTTTGAGATACGGACTTGATATAGCTCGATATGCTGTTGAACTAGTAGCCGCTTCTCGTTAAGTGCTTCAAGCTCCTGAAGTTGAAAATGATCATTATTTTCTATTATGAGTTCATTGGCAATGGCTTTTCTCAATGATAGGATCTGAATCTCCAACGGAAGAACAGCTTTGCATCCATACACCAAAGAGGAAGGTGTACAACCTGTCGGAGGGCGTATGGTATTGCGATAAGCCCTTAAACATTCTCCAAGCTTTTCCCTCTAATTCCTTTTATTGGTATAAACAAACTTCTTGAAAAGCTTGATGATTGTTTTATTGAATGCTTCCGTGAAACCGTTAGCTACGGGATTGTAGGCTGTAGAAGCAACATTGTTGATCATATTGTCATCACAGAATCAGATGAACTTCTGACCGATGAACTGTGGCACATTATCATGGATAATTTATCGAGGAACATCGAATCTGTAGATCACATGATGTTTGATAAAGTTGATGATGCTGCTTGTCTTAACTTTGGTCAAAGGTATAGCTTCGGCCCATTTAGAGAAGTAATCGGTTATAGCTAGGATAAATCGATGTCCTCTAGATGAAGGCGGATTAATAGGACCAATGACATCCATGTCCCAAGCTTCGAAGGGCCACGATGCTGTAGTCAGATGTAGAAATTTCGATGGTTGATAAATAAAATCCGTATAGATTTGACATGCTCGACATTTTCTTGAATACTCTATAGCATCTGATACCATGGTTGGCTAATAATATCCCATGCGACGTATTCGATCTTGTAGTTTAGTTCTGGGCTGATGTGCACCACAGACATCATCATGAGCTTCACGTAATATCTGCTTTGCTTTATCTCCGACAAGAAAGCGTAGAAGCATACCGTCATATGATCATCGATAGAGTGTTTTGGTGATGTGATTGTAGTAGAATCGCAGCGATAGTCAACGGATTGTAGTTGCTTCCTTCGGATCTTCACGTAGGATGTCATGTACCACGAAGTCGGTAAAAGAAGCTCTCCAATCTTCATTCGTAGTGCAGACCTCGACTGAGTTGCTGGATTCTAAATGTAAATTATTCTCAATGCAAAATAACTCTCTATTGGTGATAACAATCATCTGTTGTCTTTTCACAGGGATCGCCAATACTGCTGCTAGATTGGCAAGTGTATTAGCTTCTGTATTACAAGCCCAACATACATGTTCAATGAAGAAACCTTTGAACGATGTAGCCAGTTTGATTGTTGTTTCATGATATGGCATGAGATCTTGATGTCGAACTTTATACATACCCCTAACATAATTGACGATCAGTTTAGAGTCTCTGTATACTTCGAGGTAATCGATATCCAATTATCTAGCTAACTGGAGACCGATGAGTAGAGCATTGTATTCAGCAATGTTATTGGTGCATGGCTCGTCCAGAGAATAATCTCTCTGAATTGCCAGTCCTTCAGGAAATACCAGAACAATTTAGACTCCAGCGACTATAGTGCCTTTAGGTCCGATTCTGGAAGCACCGTCAAAGAACAGTCGCCAAGCAAGGATCCCTTCTAAAATTATAATGGATTCCAGAGTTTCCTTGGGAATCTCATCATAGAGTTTGGACGTCTCAGGGATTAGATGAGCAGCCAGGAAGTCAGCCAGGACTTGACCCTTAACAGACTTTTATGGAACATAGACCATATCATATTGTGCTAGTAGTATGGCCATGTAGCGAGTCTAGAATTGAGTGTACTGGGTTTCTTCATCAAGAGTCGAAGAGGGTTGACTCTGGAGATGACATGAATGGTTTGGCCCGTGATATAATGTCACATTTTTTGAGCGGCAAATATCAGGACTAAATATTCTTTTTTCATCGGGCTGTATCGATGTTCAGTACCGATCATTATATGACTGAGATAATAGATAGCTTACTCATGACCCTCTTTGTTCTTCTGGGTTAGCAAGGCTCCCAAAGAATGATCCATTGCCCGGACATACATCAGGAAGCGTATTCCTGTAACTGGAGGCACCAGGACTGGCGGGTTCATCAAGTACCGCTTTATGTCTTCAAAGGCTTGCTGGCATTCTTCGGTCCAAACAAAAGACACCTTTTTTTATTAATTGAATGAACGGTCTGCAGCGTCCAGAGAAATTTGAGATAAATCTTCTGATATACGCAAGCCATCCCTGGAATCCTCGTAGCTCTTTTAGGTTGTGTGGAGGATGCATCTCTTGAATGGCTTTGTCTTTCTCGGGGTCAATGTTTATACCCTTAGAGGTAATAACGAATCCGAGAAATTTGCCACTAGAGACTCCTAGAATAACTTGATTCATTTTGAGTTGAAGCTGGCGTATTAGATCGAAGATAGTTCTCATATCTTTGATGTGTTCTTCCTTTAGACGACTTTTGATAGCAATATCATTGACATAACATTCGACTGTCTTTCGTAAATATTTGCGAAAGATGGTGCTCATGGCCCGCTGATAGGTTGTCCCAACATTTTTAAGACCAAACGACATGACTGTGTAGCAGTAGACTCCTAGAGGAGTGCGAAAAGATGTATATTTTTTATCTTCGGGGTTCATCCTGATTTGATTGTATCCGGAGAATCCGTCCATGAAAGACATCCGTTCGAACCCGCAAGTGTTGTTGATCATGACATCAGTGAGTGATCGGAAGAGGGAACTCATCCTTGGGATAAGCTTCATTGAGGTCTCTGAAGTCGATGCAAACTCTGACCTTCCATTTTTTTTCATAACTGGGATGACATTAGCCATCCAGTCAGGATGTTATTCTTCTCTGACAAAGCCACAAGCGATGATCTTCTTGACTTCAGCTTCTATGGCATCCATCATGTCAGGTCGGAACCGCCGTTGTTGTTACTTGATCGACCTTGCATTTGGCAGGATATTGAGCTAGTGAGTAGCGATCTGAGGATCTAATCCCGGCATATCTTTATAGATCCAAGCGAATACGTCAATGTATTCTCGAATAAGCTGAATTAGCTCATGTTTGTCTGCTTCAGGGAGGCTTTTGCTGATAAAGATTGATCTTGGGGAGGTTTCGTCTCCAACATTGACTTGAACCAATTGATCTTCAGTAGGTGGTTCGTGTTGCTCGAAGCGATGTTCCCATTGAGTATCCATCCTACACTAGTGTCTGAATCCCATAAAATAGAGTCCGAAGAGTTAGATCGCTCCTCTTTATCAGACTCAGAAGCTACTGGTATCATGATCGGTGAAGTATAACCCAACCCATACTTTGTTTTGCTGTAGTATTGTAGTGACTTTCCTTTCGAAGTAGGGATATGAATAGGAGTTCGCATTCCCTTTCTACCGTTGAGTCCAGTTTTAAAGTTGTAGCCCATCTTTTGAATGATGTTCTTTGATTGTTGATTGTAACGACGTAGCTGAAGTCGTCCGTTATTGTCATTTTCAGCCTCACTATCAGACGTAGCTGATTGATGCAACCCTTTGCTGAAGAGGATAGGATATTCATCTTTCTTCCGAGAAGAAACTAGAAAGAATGAATCTCATGCTGGTTCAAGTGATACTTCATCTTGGAGAGGTTGAACAGCTCCTAATGTAAGAGGTTCGAAGCTATCTAGGATTTCTAGATAACATCGAGTATAGTAGTTGACATCAGTATACTGCAAAGGAGATGCTACTTTATTAATAACTACATCATCATTTACAACAGGGTTCTTGATCTTAGCCAATGGCTTGCTAAGGTTGATAACCAGAGGCGAAGAAGGAGAAGGAGAAGGTAAAGACTTGTTACGACGAAGGTCGATAACAAGAGGCTCAGAAGAGGTGAGCTCCCTATGCTCCGTCTTTTTAGCAAGAGGATGCTTAGCATGAGAGGATAGATGGATGGTCAGCATCTGAAAAGACGAAGGACGTTATCCCTCTGATCTTCTTCAGTGTCCATAGCCAGTACAACTTTCATAAACTCCTCTTTGTACATCCTGGAGTCAGTAAAATATGCTTCGATGCTTCGGAAGGGATGGAGATCAGCCACTTCCTTGCGGACTTCACCATGGTCATCCAAATACTTGAAGCATTGGTGAAGAGTTGATGGCACAATGTTATGCTCATGTAGCCATGATCTTCCTAATAAACCATTATAGGAGCCATAATTGTCAATCACATAAAAGGTTACTTTCATGCGAAGATTGCTAATTTGAACTTTCAGGTGAATCTTCCCCAGTGGTTTACTTCTCCTGAAATTGAATCCCAAAATAGTGGTGATTGTTGCAGAAAGATTATGGACTGGGATTTTCAACGCATCCAGTAGAATCTTCGGCATGATACTGAGTGCAAACCCAGGATCAATCAGGATGCGATCGACCTTCATCGTATCGACATACCCTGTGAAATAGAGAGGTCGGTCATGTCGATTATCCTCCAGAAGCATGTCATCTTGCGTGAAGATGATGTTGGGAATCATCTCCATCACACTATGACAATGAAGACATGCCACAGGTTCCTCCTCTGGTTTCTTGAGGAGTGCCAGACAAGTGTCAGCTTGCATCAAAGCTTCGCTCAGTGTTTCCCGAGTTTCCCTTGAAAAATAAAGAAGCTCAAAAATTGATAACCTCACCGGAGTATTGGCTAGCTGAGCCAATATATCAAAGTTGTACGGCTTCTCCAGTCCAAGAGGTGGAGTTTTCTTTAATATTTTATCGAAGCAAACTGGCTGTTTGCCTTTATCAGCCGTTGTTGGTTTGGAAGGAGTCAGTTCTACTGGAGGTGATGAAGCTGACGGAACATTGACAGCATACGGAGAAGATGTTGAAGGGACATCAGGGACTAGAGGTAGAATAACTGCATTCTTTCGTCCCTCTGGATAGTCTCTGAGGTAGAGTCTCCCTGATCTGGTATCGGTCATGGCTTCCTCTTCTGGAGCAGGTGAGAAGGAAACCAAATTGTAGTTCTTCATTCGAAGCTTATTGTTTAAGGATTTCTTCTGAATCAACATAGGAATTATCCAGAATCCTAAGCCAACACGGGACTGGTTGTACTGAAGACGTAGAGAGAGAGGTACAGGAGACCCCTTCCTATCATTCAAGCCAGGGACTTTTTGCAGATCATATCCCATCTTTGTCATCAGTTCGTGGGACTGTTGACTGTATAAATGGAATGTTGGCTGGTAATTGGCTTTTGGTTTTGGTAGTATTATTCCAGAAAAAAAAAGTGAATCAGCCGCCGGGATGAAGGTAGCATCCAGAGGTGGAAGCTGATGACCACCGATAGAAGTCATGTGGCATGACTTGTATTTGGTTGTCTTCTTGGACTTTATAGAGGAAGCAGGCGTCTCAAAGTCGGCAACTAAGTCAGAATGGATCCACACGATTTCCCCTTTGTCGGTTGACAGAGGGACAAGTCCGTCACTTCATGCTGGTGGAAGTTTGACGATCTCCAGAGTAGCCTTCGGGATGGGAACGACTCCATCCTGCACAAGTTGAGCAGGAAAGTCGCCAAACTGTAGGGAGACGATGTTGGCTGTCACTGTCTTCTCATCCTACTGGAGAGTGATCGCTCCGGCGTTAATCATCTCATATATCTTCTTCTGAGCACATAGCATGCCCTGGTCGAGTGTCCGATGAACCTGTGATACACATATTATTTAGGATGATCAGTTTTACCTACTTTATCTGGTCGCTTTGCTTCGGGCAGCTAAAGTTTATTGATCTTTATTAAGCAATCAAAGATGCTCATGATATCATCCTCATCAAAGGAGTCCTCTTCTTTCGGACGCTGTGCTCTCTGTGGAGGTACCGTCGTAGTAGGTATTAACTGACCCACATTAACAGCCAAAGCTTCTTCGCCTTTCATATTGATGGCTAAAGCTTTCTTGTTCTTGCGGTTGTTCTGACGACCATCGCTGTTGGGATGTTCATCTTTGTCAAGATTAGGCATCTGGATGCCTAGTTGTTTGAACTTGTCAGCACTGTCTTTGGCTGCCCTGGCACTTACTATGAGGGAGGCCCAGTCTTGAAATTGCGTGGGTCCAGTCCACATGCTGACTATAGGTTCAAGTTTAATTTACAAGTATCTATAGTCAGTGCATCTGGAGTACCCAGAGATATTTTGAGTGCCTTTCGACGGAAGCGCTTAATGAAACGTTCAGCAGTTTCATTAGGCCGTTGTTTGATTTTGATGAGGGCCGACATAGTCATGTCTTTTGTTCCCTCATAGAACCGTTCCAGGAACATTTGTTGAACCCTGTAAAGGAAGTTATGCAACCATCTAGCAAACTGCGATACTAGTCATAGGCTGCACCTGTCAAGCACCCGACGAAAACTCTAGTGAGTAGAGCATCATTCTGCTGGAGCTGATCGATAATTACCTTAAAGTGATTGAGGTACTGACTTGGAGATGAACTGCCGTCAAACAGAATAATGGTTGGTGGTTTGTATTTAGGTGGAAACGAGACTTCCTTCCACTCTATAGGGTAGGGTTGCTTGATCCTAAGCTTCTGCAGACCGTTCTTCTGCTTGAAAGCTTCGAACTGACTATGTAGAAGCTTCACCGCCTCATTGGTATCCCCTGATGATTGGGGAGCGGTAGATTGGTTCGATGCATTAGGAGGGGATACTGCATGCTAAGCACCACCCCCAGCACCAGACTGACTTGGAGCCGGCATGGTAGTTTTGTGAGAAGGATGTACCCCCAGACCGGTGTTGGCAGGAGCTGATGCTGCAATGTGTTCTTGGGTTGGAATCAGATTCGTAACTGGTGGGATAGAGTGTTATGCCATGATCACAGTATGCATACTTGCCATCATTTCGGCCACGTTCTTTAAATTGGCCTCTAGAGCAGCGATCCTCTACTCCTGACTGTCGGAGCTAGATGCATTTTGTTCTTCGTTAGTGACATAGGTAGTCATTTCTCTGGCCACCAAGGAAGAGCTAGTGGAAAAGATGTAAAATAACGTGTAGGCAACTGTAGAGGGGGGTGAATAGAGTTTGTGTCGATAATCACCAAATAAAAAATTAACTCTATATGACCTCCACAAAACAACTATCAAGATAGTAAATAAATCAGAGAGAAATGCGAAAGTAAATAAAGATCAGAAGAGCATTTGCAGACACAACAGTTTTAACCTGGTTTTCCTCGTGGAGGACTAGTCTAGGCCTGAGAACTCTAGCTCAGGATTGAAATCCACTATTTATGAAATAGTGTACAACCACGTGCCTTTACTCAGAAGAGCACGCCAACTTCTTACAGATTCGCAGGTGGCGAAACTTAGAATTGTCCAAGTAACTTTTCTTTCACTCTTGCACACAACTTCTAGCTGATATCGCATTGAGCACCTTGGGCTAAGGAGAGTTGTGGCTTAGGAGATATGGAAGAATAAGGCTTAGAGAAGTAGAGCTTAGAAGGCTTGAATATTTGAAGGTGAGAGATAATTTGAAATGAAAGAATTCAAGCTCTATTTATACTAATCTGGAGAGGCAGAGTTCGGCCCGAATTCTGCCCTAAGAATTCAAATTTTTGAACGTTGGACAGCTTGTACCAAGCAGGCCCTAAAAATCAGGGTGCTAAAAATCAGGAGACAGAGTTCGGCCCAAACTCTGTGTCGGGGCAGAGTTCCGCCCGAACTCTGCCTCTTAGGTGGCAGAATGGCCTTTGGGCTTTGTTTGGCTTGGTAGAGCTTGGGCTTGGTTCAGGAATTGGTCTGTTTGTATGGAAAGCTTGGAGAGATATGTCTAGGGGTTGAGATGACACTGTGCGACTCAACGTACACATTCTCCTAAACTCAATAAATTAAAGATTACAGACTTGGAACAAATAGGAAAACTAAGAGCCCTTTGATGATGCTTTTTTCTGATATTTGAGTAGACCTGAAGACGTCTTTTTCCTTGATAGGATTCATCCAAAGATAACCAGATCTGGAAATCTGAATAGCGACATTTTTCTTCTGATATTTGAACGGAACCCCCGATGCGAGGTCCCGGATAGGTCGCTAGGCGGTTCAGAGAAATCTTTTTGTATGATGCCGTCTTTGGTCCATCGTTAATTCTTCATTGCCTATGCCCTGGTTTGATCACATTTGATCATGCTTACTGCATGTCTACAAATACATGTTAGGCGAGCAAAATATGTTGCAGTATGATACAAGCATGGCAATATGCTATAGGACAATTAGGACAATGCTAAGTTTAAGTAGCAACATGATAGTGAGTATATAAATATTAGTGACATTATTATGTTAAACTTAATTGATTGGCCATATTCAAAAACACGATGTAATCATTGGGCTAATAAGATGGACCATTCAGAGCCTTCACTATCGGCATCGAAGTCATGCAAGGAACCACCCCTAGAATGAAGAGTGAGAAGATTCCTTTGATTGAAAAAATCTTGGTTAGAATCAAGAAGATTCCTTTGACCGATTGTTTCTTGGTCAGAAGGAAGATTCCTTTGACCGATTGTCTTTCGGCTTCTTGATCTAGTGTGTTGGTAGACTCCTTCACCGGAGTCACAGACCCGATCAAGGTATTATTGACTAGGGTTGCGGGCTGTATTACGTTTTGGATGTTTTCCATCCCCAGTGCTTCGAGATGTCATGTTGACAGAAGCATACAACAATTCATCTTCGTCCCCCATCACAAGTCTAAGAGTACGAGTGTAGTTCAGACGGTCGAAGACAGACCGTTTGGCTGACTGGCAGCAACATTTGATCACTACTTCGTGGTGGTGATTACAATGATGTTGCTAATGAAGAATTACAGATGGACGAGATGGTCTTACAATCTTTCGCCTTTGTACAAGAAGTTTGCAGAGATCTATTATAGTAATAGGAGGAGAAGTCGGAGGTACATATTTCTTGATGATGTTTGGAAAATGATTCCGATTCTTCAGGTGCCATGTTTCCTGTGTGTACAGAGACATGCTGACTACATTGGCATAGGTGAGAGGGTTCTTGATCTGAGTAACTCTCCCTGTGTGCAGCTTGGCAGATGGCACAGATGGTGCTTGATGTATGTTTGATACTGCCTTGCGCTGGTTGAGGTAGGTGCGCATGTCAGAGTTGTGCGCCACCTGACTGTCTATCTAAGACACCTTCAAATTACCCTTTTTTATTTTTGAAATGTGCAGGGTGGGCAAATCTTAGCTCTGGCTTGACTGGAGCAGGCCATGAGGAGTGGACAGGATGTCCTATTGTTCTGCACACCATTTTTCAGTACGTTTGGCACGGCACAGTTGATCAACAGAAGATAGACTTCGAGCAGAGTCTAATCTCTTGACATTGATTTGATTGTCTCTGCCAAGAGAAGTAGAATCTCCACTCAGAAGCTTTCTCGCATTGACTGGCATATGGGCAAAGTCAGATGCATTTTCCACCAAGTCGAGGACTGGGGAATGATAAGAAAAGGCCATACGGTGCTTTCCTTTGTTCTGCACAGGGGCAGTAGTCAGTAACTTCTCCACCAAGTTTAGAACTGGGGAGTAAGAGGGAGTAGCCTATCGGAGCCGTCCCCTGATTGGTACGTGAGCATTGACTGGCGTACCCTCTGCCAATTTCAGAATTGGCGAGAAAGAAGAAGTGGCCCGGCGGTACTGTCCTTTGGTTGGCGCCAGGGCATTAACTGACGAACCTTCTGCCAATTTCAGAATTGGCAAGGATGAAAAAGTAGCCTGGTGGCATTGTCCTTTGGTTGGCGCCAGGGCATTGACTGGCGCACCCTCTGCCAATTTTAGAATTGGCGAGGAAGAAGAAGTGGCCTGGCGACGTTGTCCTTTGGTGGGTGCCTGGACATTGACTGGCGTACCACCCTCAGCCAATTTCAGAATTGGTGAGAAAGAAAAAGTGGCCTGGCGGCGCTATCCTTTGGTTTGCACCAGGGTAGTGATAGAAGCACTCTCCTCCAATTTCAGAATCAGTGAGGAAGGAGAAGTGACTATAGAGCTTTTCTTGATAACTGGTACAGCAGCAGTGATTGGCGCACTGGAGGACTTCGGAGTCTAGATAGCACACGTCTTGTTCTTGGTAGCAACAGTGGTGTGCTTGGCACCCCCTACGCCATTCATCGCTTCATAGGCAGTTTGGTCGACTTTTACGACCAATGTCTTCTACGTCGTACCGACCGACGCAACATCGCATTGAGTTGTCACTTTCTCGTCAGAAGATAAAGTTGTCCCCAGCAGAGTTGTCATTTTGTTTGCAAAAATAAAAATTGTTCCTTTACGAACTATAAAAAAAAAGTACAAGAGTACAATCAATTTCTGGGGAAGTACAACTATGGGAATCTGATCAGAAGATGATCACTTTATCCCTTGGACGATGCGATGTCGAAGAACAAAGCCTTTGGAGAGTGCTGCAGCAAGTGCTCAAAAGATTATGATCATTAGTGATCATTTGCAAGTGATTTGAAACTCTGTTTATAGAGTTCTGAAATAACTGTCAGCCATTTTTTCTGATTGGCGCACATTGCAAGTGGCGTGCCATTCACCCCTTGGCGCGAACGGTTAGTTTAACTGCTTGGACGCGTGGCATGCTGTGATTGATATGCGCTTGGTCATGGGCAGTATCACATTCACGTTCTTCGAGATTAGTGGCATGTGTGCCATGTAATCTAACTGCTTCAGGATGATATGATCAGGTAGCGCCAACTGCTGAGTGGCGCCAGGCACTACTTACTGAGTGGCGACAGGCGCTAACTGTTGTTTAGTGCTCCACTAATTAATATGATACTAATGATCATCCTACACAAACTGCAGATGGCGCAGGACAACTGATGGTCATTTATGGCAGATTTGACACGTCTGACAAAATCTCCTCGAGTGCCACGCACTCGGAATTCGAACAGAATTTTCTCCACTGACGTGATGTCAGTCATGATGATGTCAGTCATGATGATAACTGTTTAGCTTCTCGAGAAGGTGGCCACATGGCAGGCAGCACAACTTGATGACTGGCACCATCTGATAGTTGGTGCTTCCTATGAGTGGCGCAGGGTGCTAAGGATACTTTTTAGGCTTCTACAAAAGTAAGGTGTAAGATAAATATTTGTATATTTTCAATACTCAACCTCATCACATCGTTTTAAATATTTTTAATTCTAATCATATTTTTTTGTCAAAACTAATTTATTCAAAATTTAAATTTTGTAATCGGGCTATCAAAATTTTGACAGTCCTTTGTCGTCCTAAATTGAACTATTTCGATATATGAAGTTTCGAAACTCCACTAATGAAGTCGAAAACATCAAAAATCACTACAACAAAAAACCCTTTTAATGACGGCTAAAAAACGTCATTAATGACGAACCATGATGCTTTTTTTTTCAAAGCAACCCTTGTAAAAACGGGTGTTATAAATGTTTTTTAAAAGCGTTATAAAAAAACCGTCATGAATAGTTTCTATAAAAGCGTTATGAATAGTTAATATATAGTGCACAATTCAGGACATTTTGAAAGCGTTATGAATAGAAAATCTGTATAAGCTCAATGGCGAACATTTATAACACTCAATATTACTGAACTCATCACATTTATAATGCTTAATACTGCACATTATACATTACTTTCCAAAAACTTCTCAATTCAATTTTAAAACAACCACTTTGAACTATATTCACAAGAAAACATCAAAATTTTATATCACCATCTTCATTACATTATCTCAAAATAGGGTATCCAAATACATATTGTTTGCAAAAACAAAAGTATGAAACTTTATTGATACAAACTTTGTAAAGATTACAAGAATTCTGGGAAAGTACAACTGTAGGAATCCAATCTAGAAGACGATTGCTTTATCCCTTGGATGATGTGAACTTTGAAGACGGTAGCCTCTGAAGTTGAAGTTGAAGGAAAAAGCCTCGGAAGTTGAAGGCAAAAGCCTCGGAAGAATGCAGCAACACTTGGGCAAGAACTCCTGAACTCTTTGATATTTCTGAACTTTTTGTTTGATCTCTCTTTCTGATCTGATCCCTTTGAATGAAGACTTGAAACTCTATTTATGGAGTTCTGGAAATAACTAATTTTTAGTTATTCTGAATGGCGCAGGTTGGACTGCGCAGAAATTGGATTGCGCAGCATCAGACTGCGCAGGCAGTTGTCTGGTCATGGGCTGACTGTCTTGGACACATGGCATCATTTGATTGAAATGCGCATGATCGTGTGAAGACGGTTGCCACGTAACGAGCAATTGATGGCATGAATGCCACATGTACTTTTGTCAATTGTCAGGATGAAGTGCGCCACATAAATTGCGCTGACTTCGAATTGCGCAGACACTGGATTGCGCAGGCACTGGATTGCGCAGGCACTGGATTGCGCTGCATGTACAGCTGTCCTCGAGCGCTGTGCGGTGCAATAAACGAACAGTCTCCTCATTCTTTGTGCTGTCAATTGTCAGAAAGATTTGATTTTGTCAAATAATGACATTGCCACGTCAGCCTGCGCAGTTGAAAGTGTGCGCAGTCCGGTGTGCGCAATCAGAATGATACGCAATCTGATGTCTGCACAGTTCATTTGAAAGTTGTATTTCTTGATTTTCTGACTTTGTTGATAGGTACAACTTGATTTTTTTAGGACCTACAAGACCCCCTTCAAAGTTTTCGAAAGTTGAATTTATTCAAAGTTTCGAAATACTTTGAATTTCAAAATTTAAAATCAAGTTGCGCATGAGCTGTCTGCGCAATCAGATGAGTCGATCCGACTTTTTTGGCGCAGTCTAAGGCATTCGTTACTCTTTGAAAAACTATAAATAGTTCTCTTTAATATTCATTTCATTCTTTACTTTGCTTTTGTGATTTAAGAGAGAAGTCTCGAGCCTATTCCTCATTTCTTCTCTATCGAATCTCCATGGCTCCCAAGCGTTCTTCCGCCGCTGCCAACGGCAAGGCCCTCGCCGAGCCTTCGGCTAGGGTTGTACGACGTCCTTCTCGACATGAGACTGCGCATCCTGCATTGCAAGGTAGATGACTCAATCGAAAACTCTTTTTAGAGTTTTTCGACTTCACTGATCTTCAAAATCTATCTCTTTTTAGAGATGTGATCATATTGCGCCACCCCTTTTTAGGGTCTTGGTTGCACGAACTAGTTATTCTTCATTTTTATGAAGAATACTTTCTTGCGCAATCGGTTGAACTGCGCTGGCAAAAGTCAGCACAATCTGCTGATTTTGTGCAGGATTGCCAGCGCAATCTGATGCTGGCGCAAACTGATGCATGCACAATCGGATGGTTGCGCAATCTGATGTTTACGTAATCTGAGTCTTGCGCAGTCTGATGGTTGCGCAATCTGATGGTTGCGTAATCTGATGTTTGTGTAGTCTGATGGTTGCGCAATCTGATGCTTGCATCCTTGATTTTTTTCTTGTGCTGAATTTTTGTTTTCTCTGTTTGATGCAGTTAATACCAGAGAAGATCCGGGGTATGAGAACTTTGTAGGAACTCTTTCAGAATCGGAATTCAAAGAGGACCTGTCCCATGTGCACTATCCATAGTATGATCTGCCAGCTTTCCGCCAATCTATCTTGGTAACCCAAGATAATGAAACCCTATTATGTCTGATGAATGGGCAACCTTTGGAGTCGGCAGATGCCATCATTCACAAGAAGCCCCTATTTCTGTTTGGTGAAGCTTTTGAGAAGAGCTCTCAGCCGAAGCCACGGATGGAAGAACGGATTTTCCAACAAAAAGATAAGATAATCTCGATACCAAATGTCTCCCGCTGTCTCCCCTTATCTCGATATGCTCATGCAAGCTATCCGAGGAAAATGGAATAGAATCTCACACCTTTTTAGGATGCCCGTCCAGGAAAGATTTATGTGAAGAAGGGGCCTAACAAGAAAGACATGTTCTACAGTTCTTCAGAGCGATACAGTGTCTTGCTCAGAGGTTTAAAGCCCGGTTGTATTCCGCCAGAAAATTCTTCTTTGTTATTGCCTGTGAGAGTTCCAATATTCGCAAATGAGTTCACGAAGGTCGAAGGGAAGTATCCAGATCAAGACCTCAGATTAACTGGACTGGTGAACCCAGAATATAAGAGATGGAGTTGTATAGCAAACTGGATTTTGACTAAGTTTGAAGACAAACTTTAGCAGATTAACTTGTATCAAGCAGTGCATGCCACTGTTTACGGTTTTGCCCCAATCCGTATTTATTTTTGGCTCTAGCAGAAAGATACAACTACAGGACAGGGACTTTTATGACTCCCTGCGGAGAGATCGGGTTTGCCCTTTACGAGATGCAGTACATCTCTTACCTGCCGATGGGGGATGCCCCGTATGAGAAATTTGTTCCAATTAATGATGAGTTGGACAAACTTCGAAAAGAGAACGCAGCCATGGTAGAAGTCTTCGAAGAACTGCTGTGTCATTATAAAATCTGCACTTTGTTTTACAAAAGTGGTACATCTGGTACCTGCTATTCATCAAAATGGTTGCCTTATCTATTCCTCAACCATATTGAAGAAAAGAAGACCAAGGAATATGACAACTGTTATTCCGACTTCTTTAAACCACTGAGCAGCATTGAGGTGGTGCAGTTAATGGAGAGAAGTGGTGACTTGGATGTCGAGATCAAGGACGATCATCAATGTCCTCCTCTAAAGAAAGGAGACACTCTCGAGAGTTATATGAGAGTGGGATATCGATTTATGTCAAAAGAAGCCCAACTGGCAGGTTTTTTGACATATTGGCTCCGCAGATTCGTCGTTCCCGGATCAAGTGCCGTAGACCGCTTCCATCGCGGTGTTCTTTTTGCTGCCATTCGATTAGTCTTCGGCTACAAGATGGATCTTTTATCAGCAATGACTTGTAGAATAAACGCCAGTCTCCGTCTGTACGTCGAATTGATGCTGAAAGCTAAGGGCGAGAAAGAGTTTCCTCGGCTAGAATTGTCGTATACTTATCTGTTCGGGTGGTTGCTTTTACACCATCCTACTTTGATGGACCCCGACATGGGACCAGTCGGTGGCAGCTTTTTGCGGAGATTCTCCTACGGTAAGTGGAAATACACTTCTTTGAGAGATTGCAGATATGCTTTGAACCTTGGCAAAGGATAGAACTTTTATTGTACTCTTCCTCCTGCCGGATATGAACAGATGCCGACCAACATGGTTGACTCAAAGATGCAACCTTTGAGCCGTATAGCTTTTGATTGGTTGAAGACAATTCGACCATCCCACTTGGTATATCGGTTTGAAGAAGAATGTTACTTGGAGCCATATCTTCACAGCCGGTTTGCTCGGCAGTTTGGATATGACCAATTCCACGTAGGTAATGCTATCTCATACCTACAAGGAAAATGTTTCTTGATAGATGGAGCCCGAGCTTGGGCTTATTACAACGCTCGAGATACAAAAGTAACGTTCTCGATGCCAGTGAATAGTAATCATGGCCCTCGTATGCTGTTCACATATTCGGTGTTTTATACATCATCGAACACTTTTGCCGAGAACTTCAATCTTGCGGATAGTTTTGCGTCTGCAATTAGATTGAAGAAGGGAGGAGTCATCATGTCACTTCCAGGTAATGATGAGGTGCACGAGCCAGTGGATGTACCCTTTGAAGTTTCGAGGGACGTTATGTTCCCTGAAGAGGTTAACACGCCACTGCGTGTTTCTTTGAAGGTTACTAAATCTCCGGCCAAGAAGAGAAGGAGAGAGGAGCCTTCTATCCCAGCTGCGAAGAAGAAACTGATCTTGGATCATTCTTCAGAAAAGATTACTACCAGATCTTAATCTCGGCAGCTGACCGAGACAATTCAGCAGGAAGAAGCTGCCACACCGACCTCTGTTCAAAAACAAGTCGAGGCAATAAACGTAGAGAGTCCTGAGAGACCTCTGCATAGGAAGAAAATGTTGGTCCGCAGAGGACAAGTTTTGTCTTCGATCGTGATAGACGCTGCAGCGGGACTCACCATACCCTCTTCCACTCCTATTTCTGAGGCTGGACATAAAACTCCCAGTCCAGAATAGAGAGAGGAAATTAAGCAAAGGAAAGAGCTGGACTAGAGAAATGAGGCTGAAGAGCCCAGAGATAACATTGTAGAGGAAGTGCATAATGCCGTACGATCTCCTTTGCCAACAGCAGCGGAAATTCATCTTCCTGCCACACCGGGAGCAACCCTTGCTGAAGAAGATCGTTTGATGATCGAAGCTTTATATGGCTGTGACTTTGGTTATCAAGAAGAAGCTGATCAGGCCGCTGATGCTGCTAGTGAAGAGGCTCCCGAAGACAGCGAGAACGAGGAGAGCACCTCATCAGAAGCTGCTGATGAGACACAAAATCCGGAAGAGAATGTTGAGATCCAGACATCCCCTCGAGACACTCTGACTCCTGAAAAGGAGGCTGAGATGCCGAGATTTTCGGAGAAGATTGTTGATGAAGAGGTAGATTTGGAGGAAACTCCAGTTGCTGCTCCCGAAGGTATTGTAATGAAATTAGCGATCTTCTTTTAATAAATAACTTGATAGCTAACATCGTTACTTTTATCCATACAGAACCCGGATCCTCTTCTGCTCCTCCAACATGTATGGACATAGTACTGGCAACGATAATTGCCAGTAGCAGCCGCCATCTATCTTGTGGCTCTGAAGCAGGAAGTAGCCAGGCCATAGTGTCTGAGGCTACTTCTGCTCAGCTAAAGTCTGTTCCTACAGATGATAGGCTTATTGCTGGATCCACCCATGGTAAGACTGTTTTCACTTTTGATTCTCTTTATCAGTAGCCAATGACAGGCAAAGTGACAGTATTTGATTTTGCAGAAGAACAACCAGGAGGAGCAACTAGCTCCACTTTGGTTCCCTTATTCAAAGAACCTACTGTTCAGATACGAGAAATTGAGCGTCCTGCTGCCTCGTCATCAACAGGAGTTGCTGCGACTCCTGGTGCTCTGGCGATTAATCAGCTTGTCATCCAATCATTCACTAAATGCTTCTTCGAGTCCTTGGGACCTCTGATCAATAGAATGATGGACAAAAAAGATGCTGATTTTTACATGGTTAGAGGTCCGACCTATTTCTTGGTGAAGGCCATCCGGGAGCAAGGTGATGAGGCTTAGGCCACTCTCCTTGACCATATATTGAATGAGCTAGAAATCTCCATAAAGAACTATAAAGATCTCAACAAAGGGGAAGTGGAACCTTTAGTACAGGTAGAGTTTGAACAAATGGCTCAGGCAGCTGCAATTAAAAGAGTGAATCTCCAGAACCTCTTGGATGCCTATACTACTAAATCTGCTGAATATAATTCCAAGTTGGAATCGGTGATCTCAACTTCTGAGAGAAGAGAGAAAAAGATTGCTGAGCTGAGAGTAGAAATTGCTCGTCTTGAAGAGGAACTGGAAAATAAAGTTACAGAGCATCAGACTGTAGTCCAACAAATTGATGCTCTAACTCAGGAAAGAAACGAGTATGTAGCAGCTCATGATGCGGAAATCACTCGCCGAATGGTAACCATGCCCGTTTTTAATGAAGAATCTGGGATGGAAGAGGCCAGGAGGAGAGTGATGGCATCTCGCGAAGAACGGTTGCAGATTTTGAAACAACAGATTGCTAATCTGATGATGCCTCCGTCTCAGTAGAAAGAACATCTTGTATCTTCTTGTCTTTCCTTATGCTATGCATGTAATGTCTTAAATTTTGATCAATAAAAGATATTTTGTTGTGGCTCTATTATTTCTTGTATATCTTATTCAGATATAAATAATAGCGATAGAAAATATATTCAGAGGTACAGGACATGATATATTTCTTGATAATTTTGTATAAAATAATTATATTCATTATATCTGCTCAGAGGTAATATGGACGTGGCAGAATATAATTTGTCGAATATTATTATTTTAATAGATAACTTAATCAAGGATGATAAGTTACTGATGTGGATGATTAAATGAACGGAAATGAATCGTCAAAAAGGTGTGAATGAAAAAAATGAACGAAATGAATCGTCAGGATGAACGGATGGACCGTCAAATGAATTGACTGAACGGGTGAACCGTCAGATGAATGTAGTGAACGGATAAACTGTCGTATGAACGGGTGAACTGTCGGATGATGATAATAAACGGATGAACCGTCAGGTGGTGATAATGAATGAACGGGCGAACCATCGGGTGACAATGAACGGATGAACCGTCTGATATTAATGAATGATAATGAACGGGCGAACCGTCAGATGATTGTGTCGTTTCGTTATCTTGATAATCTCTGTCTATAAATAGAACAGAAATCTGGAAGGAATGATCATTTCCACTTTTCAACATAAAGATGTCGTCCGGAGATACATCCAAGAAGGCTGAAATCACCCTAAAGGTTGAAGCGGGCATTGAAGAACGTCTTGCCGAACCAGTCCAGCCAAAGCAGACGGAAGCAGGCGAAGGTTCGTCCGCACCCAAACCATCGCATGATATCCTGGATTTTCTGCTTAAACCAGGGAAAATTAAAAAGGAAGAGACCATGAGAATGGCTGCCTGCAAGTTCCTGGTGGGCTCGAGCAAAGAAGTCCTCAGTTCTTTTGCTGATTATGTCTTTGATAAGGACGACAGTGGTCCGCGTCCTAATGTTGAGAAGGACGATAGTGACCTTCCTTGATATCATGTAACATCATTTATGATGAAATAAAAATCAAACTTTATTTATGAACTGTCTGATCATATTTACATAAATTTCTGTTACATTTATACATAGTATTTCTCGAGGAATTTGCCATTGATAGGCATCATTGCAACTCGACCGTCTAGCTCTGAGAGTTGATAGGCTCCATTTGAAAAGACTTTGCTGACAACGTAAGGTCCCTCCCACTTCGCATTGAACTTGCCTTTGCTCGAGTGAGTCATAGTCATAGGACGTCTTACTATTAGAATAAGTTCTCCTTGCTGAAAGGCTCGGATTTTAACTTTGCGGTTGAAAGTCTTCGATATGCGGGCTTGATATAACTCAATATGCTGTTGAGCTAATAGCCGCTTCTCATCGAGCGCTTCTAATTCTTGAAGTCGGAGAAGATCGTTATTCTCTGTAGTGATTTCATTAGCAATGGCAATCCTTAAAGAAGAAATTTGAAGTTCCAGAGGAAAAACTGCTTCACAACCATACACCAAAGAGAAAGGTGTAAAGCCTGTGGGATTGCGGACCGTAGTTCGATAGGCCCAAAGACATTCACCAAGCTTTTCACTCCAATTTCGTTTGTTAGTAGATACAAACTTCTTGAGGAGCTTAATGATGGTTTTGTTGAAAGCTTCAGCTAATCCATTAGCAGCAGGATTGTAGGCTGTCGAAGCGACATTGTCAATTCGGTGATCATCGTAGAATCTTGTAAATTTCTGACTGATGAATTATGGTCCGTTGTCATAGATGATTCGTCAAAGTACACCAAATCGTTAGATGACATGGTGTTTGACGAAGTTGATGACACTGCTGGTCTTGACTTCAGCCAAAGGTATAGCTTCAGCCCATTTTGAGAAGTAGTCGGTTATCGCTAGTATGAACCGATGTCCTCTAGAAGAAGGAGGATTGATAGGATCGATAATGTCCATACCCCAAGCATCAAAAGGCCAGGAAGCAGCCGTCGGATGCAGAAATTCTGAAGGTTGATGAATAAAATCTGTATGGATTTGACAAGCTCGACATTTCCTTGCATAATCGATGGCATCAAATACTATAGAGGGCCAGTAGTAACCCATGCGTCGGATACGATCCTGTAGCTTAGGACCGGGTTGATGTGCTCCGCAGACACCGTCGTGAGCTTCACGCAGTACTTGTTTTGCTTCATCACCAGCTAGACAGCGCAAGAGTAAGCCATCATAAGTCTGCCGGTAGAGAGTTTTGGTGGTCTGATTGTAATAGAATCGGAGAGACCGTCGACGAACACTCGTAGCCTCCTTGGGATCTTCAGAGAGTATGTCATGAACTATGAAGTCGATGAAAGGAGTTCTCCAATCTTCACTGATAATATTGACTTCAGTAAGATTACTGAACTCAATATTACGATTATTTTCGATACAGAATAATTCTCGATTAGAGATGACCACCACCTGTTGTCTTCTGATAGGGATGGCTAGGACTGCTGTAAGATTGGCCAAAGCATCTGCCTCAGTATTGCAAGCTCGGCGTACATATTCAATGAAGAAGGCTTTGAATGATGTAGCCATGTTGATTGCTACTTCATGATAAGGCACTAGGTCTTGATGGCAAACTTCATAGGATCCTCTAACCTGGTTAACAACCAGCTTAGAGTCACCATAAACTTCAAGATACTCAACGTCTAGTTGTTTGGCTAGCTGAAGGCCAATGAGTAGAGCATTGTACTCTGCCACGTTGTTGGAATAAGGCTCATCTAGGGAGTAGGCTCTTTGGATAACTGACCCGTCTGGAGAAACAAGGACAACTCCAACTCCTGCGACAATAGCACCATTGGGTCCAATCCTAGATGCACCGTCAAAGAATAGATGCCAAGTAGGAAATTCTTCGGAGACTGTATTAGATTCCAATGTCTCGTCTGGAATTTCATCATAGAGTTTAGATATTTCTGGCACAGGATGAGCCGCTAAGAAATCTGCCAGTGCTTGACCTTTGATAGACTTTTGAGGAACATATACCATGTCATATTGGGCTAGCAGAATGGCCCATGTAGCCAACCGAGAATTGAGTGTGCTAGGCTTCTTTATGAGTACCCGAAGAGGATTAACTCGTGATATGACATGAATAGTTTGGCCAATGATGTAATGCCGAGTCTTCTGAACAGCAAACATGAGAACTAGGCATTCTTTTTCGATCGGACTATAACGGTGTTCAGCACCAATCATAGTACGACTGAGATAATAGATGGCTTGTTCATGGCCTTCTTTGTTCTTTTGGGCAAGTAAAGCACCCAATGAATGATCCATAGCACGGACATACATTAAGAACAGTATGCCCGAGATCGGTGGCACCAGGACTGGTAGATTCATGAGATACCGCTTGATGTCGTCAACTGCTCGTTGACATTCTTTGGTCCAAACGAAAGATACACCCTTCTTCATGAGTTGAGTGAATGGTCTGCAGCGTCCAGACAGATTCAAAATAAATCTCCTGATATACGCAAGTCGACCTTGGAATCCTCGTAGCTCTTTTAGGTTGCGTGGAGGACGCATCTCTTGAATGTCTTTGATCTTCTCGGGATCTACGTGTATACCCTTAGAGGTAATAACGAAGCCGAGAAATTTGGCACTAGAGACACCTAAGAATGACTTGGTGGGATTCATTTTGAGTTGATGTTGGCGTATGAGATTGAAGATAGTTCTTAAGTCTTGGATGTGATCTTCCTTTAGACGACTTTTGACAGCAATATCGTCAACGTAGCATTCGACAGTCTTGCACAGATGATCTCGAAATATAGTACTCATAGCTCGTTGGTATGTTGCACCAGCGTTCTTGAGACCAAATGGCATCACAGTATAGCAGTAGACTCTACGAGGAGTGCGGAAAGAAGTATGTTTTTCATCTTCAGGAGCATCCGAATCTGATTATATCCGGAGAATCCGTCCATGAAAGATATTCTTTCGAACCCACAGGTATTGTCGATCATGACGTCCGTGATAGGGAGAGAAAATTTATCTTTTGGACATGCTTCATTAAGATCCCGGAAGTCGATGCAGACTCGAACTTTGCTGGTTTTTTTTTAGAACTGGGACAACATTAGCTACCCAATCAGGATGCTGTTCTTCTCGAATAAAGCCACAAGCGATGAGCTTCTTGACTTCATCGTCGATTGCGTCCATCATTTCTGGCTTGAAATGCCGTTGTTGTTGTTTGACTGGTTTTGCATTCGACAAGATGTTCAGATTGTGAGTAGCTTCTTTAGGATCCAGTCCTGGCATGTCTTCATAACTCCAGGCGAAGACATCAATGTATTCTTTAATCAGAAGAATTAATTCTTGTTTTTCTACCTCTGGGAGATTCTTGCTGATGAAAATTGGACGAGGTGACCCGCTCTCTCCTATATCAATTTGAACCAATTGATCTTCGGTAGGAGGTTCTCTTTGTTCGAATCGGAGTTTCCATTGGATATCCATTCGTTGAGCCCAAGGATCTGTTTCAGAACTTTCTTCAACATCCTCGTCATAGCCTTCTGGAAGTTCGACGGAGACCATATTAGAAGATAAAGTCAGTTGATGAACTTGACCGATGCTGGTTTCAGAATCCCACGATCTGGAATCAGAAGAGTTAGAACGCTCTTCACTATCAGAGTCAGAGACTGCTGGGGATAACATTGGAGGAGAAGCATATCCAAGCCCTCTTTTGGTCCTGCTGTAGTACATCTCTGACTTTCCGTTCGGAACAGCCGTACGGAGAGAAGTTTTTCTACCTTTACCGTAGTTGAGGCCCCTCTTAAAGTCGTAACCCATCTTTCGGACGATGTCTTTTGATTGTTGACTGTAACGACGGAGTTGAAGATGCCCCGTGTCGTTAACTTTGCTATCATCCGTATAGCTGAATTGTTGTTCCGGTCCTTTACTAAAAAGTATTGGACATTCGCCTTTCTTGCGAGCAGGAACAATACGATATGAGTCTTTTGCGTGTTCACATGAAACTTCTGTTTGAAGAGATTGCACAACTCCTATTGTAAATGACTGATAGCTATCTAACATATCCAAATAGCATTTAGCATGATAAATGACATCAGTATACTGGAAAGTAGGTGCTTTTTCATTGATTTGTACATTGGTATTTATAGCAGGATCTTTAGCCTTAGCAGGCTTGGTCAGATTGATTACAAGAGGGGGAGAAGAAAAACGTGGAGGAGGATTGGCTTTGTTACGACGGAGGTCAATAACAAGCGGCTCAGAGGAGGTGAGCTCCCTTTTTTCCTTGTTATGAGATAAATCGATAACAAGTGGCTCAGAAGAGGTGAGCTACTTTTTATCCTTGTTACGATGGAGGTCAATAACAAGTGGCTCAGAGGAGGTGAGCTCCCTTTTGTCCTGATCATCATCAATAGATTCTTTCTGGACTGGCAAGTGAATAGTCAGTGGCTTGGAGGATTGAGGACAAAAAACACGCCCTTTGACAGGAATGATGAGGGTGTCATTAGGCACTGTTTCTTGCTCTTCTTCGGTGTCCAGAGATAGGACAACCTTCATGAATTCGTCCTTGTACATACGTGCATCATTGCAGTATTCTTCAATGCCTTTAAAAGGATAGAGATCAGCAACCTCCTTTTGTACCTCTCCATTGTCATCAATATATTTAAAATATTGATGGAAAGTCGAAGGGACAATGTTATGCTCGTGCAGAAATGGTCTTCCCAGTAAAGCATTGTAGGAATAACCGTGGTTGTCAATGATGTAGAAGGTAACCTTCGTGCGAAGATTGCCTATTTGGAGTTTTAGGCGAATCTTGCCCAGAGGTTCATTCCTTCCCTGGTTAAACCCAAGAATAGTGGTGATTGTACTGGAGAGACTATGTACTGGGATCTTCAGTGCATCCAACAATGTCTTTGGCATAATGCTGAGGGCAGACCCTGGATCTATCAGAATACGATCGACTTTCATCGAGTCGACATATCCTGTATAGTAGAGAGGACGATCGTGCCTGTTGTCTTCCATCAACATGTCATCTTGAGTGAAAGTTATGTTTGGAATTAACTCCAACATACTATGACATTGGAGGCAAGAAACTGGCTCTGCTTTTGGCTTCTTCAGAAGAGCTAAGCAGGTTTCAGCTTGCATGAGAGCTTCGCTCAAAGTTTCTCGAGTTTCTTTGGAGAGGCGTAAGAGCTCGAAGATTGACAGCCGGGCTGGTGTATTGGCCAATTGAGCCAAGATGTCAAAGTTGTAAGGCTTTTCAAGTCCGGAAGGAGATGACTTCTTCAAGGGTTTGTCGAAGCAGACTTGCTGTTTACCTTTGTCAGCAACCGTTGGCTTGGGAGGAATGGGTATCACAACCGGTGAGGAAGCAGTAGGAATATCCTCAATAGAAGCAGGCTGTACTGGAGCAGGCTCAGAAGAAGAAGAAGCAGGATTCTCTTAGGCTTCGGGGTAATCCTTCAGATAGGCTTTCCCTGACCTGGTGCCTAGCAAGATTTTTTCATCAACTATGGGGTCAAAAGACACCATATTGCAAATCTTCGTCTTGCCTTTGGAGCGACTTTTCTTATTGGAGGAAGAGGGAATTTTAAATTCTGAAGCAAGATCCGGATGAATCCACATAATCTCACCATTGTCAAGAGACAAGGGGACGAGACCTTCACTTTGTGGAGGAGGGAGATTCTCAATCTCAAGAGTAGCTTTGGGGATAGAAATGACACCATGTTACACCATCTGCGGAGGGAAGTTACCGAACTAAACTGATACCATATTTGCAGTAATAGTCTTCTCGTCTTGTTACAGAGTGACGACGCCAGCATTGACCAGCTCCTAGATTTTGCCTTTGAGCACATAACATGCTCGAGTAGGATGTCCGATGAACCTGTGATAGACACAGTACTTGGGATGATCAATCTTACCGACTTCATCGAGCTTCTTGGGATCTGGAAGTTGGATTTTATTGCTTTTGATTAAGCAATCAAAGATACTAGCAGTGTCATTCTCGTCAAAGGAATATTCTACTTTAGGATGAGGTTCTCTCGGTGGAGGTGCTGAAGGAGTAGAAGTGGACGTAGGAGGAGCTACGTTAACCGCCAGAGATTCTTTGTTCTTGTTCAAATTAATGTTCAAAGTTTCTTTTGGTTTGCGGTTGTTCTGGCGATTGCCACCACCTGATGTTTGATGTTCATCCCGGTCGGGGTTAGACATTTGTACCCCTAGCTGCTTGAATTTGTCGGCGCTAACTTCAGCGGATTTAGCGTTAACAATGAAGGAAGGCCAGTCTTGGAATTGAGTAGACCCTGTCCACATGCTGATGATGGGCAATAGATTTTCCTTGCAGGTGTCTATGGTGACAGCAGCCGGAGTTCCAGGAGGCATTTTTAAAGCTTTCCGTCGGAACCTTTCAATGAAACTCTCAGCAGTTTTATTGTGCTTTTGTTTGATTTTATTGAGGGCTGACATAGTCATGTCATTGATCTCCTTGTAAAATCGTTCCAAGAAGATTTTTTTAAGCCAGAGAAGGAGGTGATACAACCATCGGGCAAGCTTCTATACCAATCGTATGCTACGCCGGCTAAACAGCCGACAAATACTCTGGTAAGAAGAGCGTCATTTGGTTGAAGTTGGACAGTCATAACCTCAAAGTGGTTGATGAACTGACTGGGAGATGTGCTGCCATCAAACAGTGAGATAGTTGGGATCTTGTACTTCGGAGGAAACGAGACTTTCTTCCATTCAACTGGGTAAGGTTGCTTGATCCCCAACCTTTGCAAGTTGTCCTTCTCCTTGAAAGCTTCGAACTGAGTTCGCAAGAGCTTGACAGCTTCATTGGCGTCTTCCACTGATGTAGAAGGAGCCGGCTGAACTACAGTATTAAGAGGAGGAACAGCATGATAAGCACTACCCCCAGCACCTGACTGACTGGGTGTAGGTTGGACTTGTACAGGAGGTATTTGAGTAGGTGCTACCCCCAATCCAGCATTGACAGGCACCGATGATGCTATGATTTCAGGATTTGTAGGCAGTAAGGTCGGTGGCACCGTATGCTGAGCCACAATGATGGAATGCATACTTGCGACCATTTCAGCCATGGTCTTCAGCTTATCTTCTAGTGCAGCTATTCTTTGTTCTTGGCTGGCTGAATTGGAAGCGTCGGGATCTTCATTGACAACATAAGCTGTCACTTCCCTGGGTACAGTAGAACACCGTCTGTTCTGAGCTTTCGCTGTATGCATCATAGTCGGAGAAAGAATCATCTCCTGAATGAGAAAGAAGAAGACGTTCAGAAGGATCTTGAAGATTCCTTTGACCGATTGTGTCTCGGCTTCGGGAACGGGTATGTTGGAATACTCCTTCAGAGGATTCTTGGAGTAGATCCAAATACTGTTGGCTTGGCTTACGAGGTTTTCCGTGCTTGGAGCACTTCCTACCCACAGTGTCTCTGGAAGTCATGTTGACGAAAGCGTACAGAACTTCGTCTTCATCTTCCGACATAGGTTCAGAGTTAGGAAAGTTCAGACGATCGAAGACAGATCGTCTTGTTGTTTGACAACAACACTTGATAACAACCTTATGATTACAATGATGATGATCACTTGGTTGAATTGGAAGTGTTGAAGTGTTGTCCCTCCTTTGCTTGAGGTGTTCTCGGAGATCGGGAACAGCAACGGGACGAGCAAAAGTGCGAGGGATGTGTTCTTTGATAACATTCGGAACGTGGTTTCGGTTCTTCAAATATTTTGTCCATTGAGTGTACAGGGAAGTACTCACTTCATTGGCATAGGTATCCGAATTCTTAATCCTGGAAGTCTGCTTTTGATGATGTTTGGTCTTCGGCATTGGCAGTTTGCGTTTTACCGAAGTTGGCCTATTGAGATAAGTTCTTAGATCTGCAAACTCACCCCCAGGGGTTTCTGTTTGAGACACCAGCAATTTTCCCTGTCTTGAATGGGAGATTTTGAGGGTTGGGAGATCTTGGAACTCTGCTACCGGAGTAGGCAGAATACCTCTCTGATCAGTACAAGTTCTTTTAACATGGAGAGAAGAATCCTTGTTTGAAAGAATTTTTGTACTGACCGATGCCGGAGCACGTTCAGTGTGATCTTCTACCGTAAAGACCGAAGAAGACTGAGAAAAGACTAAAGGGCCTTTTCCTTTGTTTTGTAAAGAAGGTTTAGCTAAAGAGCGTTTCCCTCTATTGTCTTCCAAGTCAAGAGACGAGGAAGTTTGAGAAAAGACCAAAGGGCCTTTTCCTTTGTTCTGGAGAGGAGGAGGAATAGCCAAAAGACTACCCCCAGTGGATTGCGTAGGAGCAGCAGGGTGTTGGAGAGGAGCAGCACTCTTCTCTTTGTTGTGAGAAGAAGAAAGATTAGCCAAAGGGCTGTCTCTCTTGGATTGCGCAGACATGGTTTGCGCATGAGTAGATGGCGCACTAGCAGGTTGCGCAGGAGAGTCTTTGGCAGATGACTTTCTGGTTCTGGCCACAGACACTGTGGTTTGCGCATCAGGAGTTCTGGCCACAGAGTGTTTGGGGTGCACTCTAGTTGCTGGATTGTTGGTTTGCGCAGGAAGATTGGCAGCCAACTGCGCCAGAGGCAGAGGAGCCTTGTACTTTGATAAGGCAGCATAAGAAGTCTTCTGTGCACTGGCAGCAGCAGATTATGCAGCATTCTTGACAGAAACAGATTGTGCAACAGTCTTAGTGGCAGCAACTATAGACTGTGCAGCAGATTGTGCAGCAGGCTTCGTGGCAGACTATGCAGCAGTCTTGCTGACAGAGTTGATGGACTGCGCAGCAGTCTTGGAGACCCACACTGGGCGCACTTTGCTCGTGGCCGAAGTGGTTGCAGTGCGAGGAGTGGTTTTGGAATTGATCATGGCTTCATAAGCTGTCTGGTTGACCTTTACAACCAAAGTCTTCTACATCTTCCCGATAGACGCTACGTCACATTGAGTTGTCACTTCCTCGTCGGAGGAGAAAGTCGTCCCCAGCAGAGTCACCATTTTATTTACAAAAACAAAAGTATGAAACTTTATTGATACAAACTTTGTAAAGATTACAAGAATTCTGGGAAAGTACAACTGTAGGAATCCAATCTAGAAGACGATTGCTTTATCCCTTGGACGATGTGAACTTTGAAGACGGTAGCCTCTGAAGTTGAAGTTGAAGGCAAAAGCCTCGGAAGTTGAAGGCAAAAGCTTCAGAAGAATGTAGCAGCACTTGGGCAAGAACTCCTGAACTCTCTGATATTTCTGAACTTTTTGTCTGATCTCTCTATCTGATCTGATCCCTTAGAATGAAGACTTGAAACTCTATTTATAGAGTTCTGGAAATAACTAATTTTTAGTTATTCTGAATGGCGCAGGTTGGACTGCGCAGGAACTGGATTGCACAGCATCAGACTGCGCAGGCAGTTGTTTGGTCATGGGCTGACTGTCTTGGACACATGGCATCATTTGATTGAAATGCGCATGATCGTGTGAAGACGGTTTCCACGTAACGAGCAATTGATGGCATGAATGCCACGTGTACTTTTGTCAATTGTCAGGATGAAGTGCGCCGCATGAATTGCGCTGACTTCGGATTGCGCAGAGATGGATTGCGCAGACACTGGATTGCGCGGGCACTGGATTGCGCAGGCACTGGATTGTGCTGCATGTACAGCTGTCCTCGAGTGCTGTGCGGCACAATAAACGAACAGTCTCCTCGTTCTTTGTGCTGTCAGTTGTCAGAAAGATTTGATTTTGTCAAATGATGACATTGCCACGTCAGCCTGCGCAGTTGAAAGTGTGCGCAGTCCGGTGTGCGCAATCGGAATGATGTGCAATCTGATGTCTGCGCAGTTCATTTGAAAGTTGTATTTCTTGATTTTCTGACTTTGTTGATAGGTACAACTTAATTTTTTTAGGACCTACACATATATTTACAACTACTACTTAAATGGATCCTCAAAACAAGTAATTACTTTGGCTTCAACTTGAGCACATCAAAACTGTCAACATCACGTGTACCAAATCCCTGAAAAAGATAAAAACATGGTTCAATATACTTTGTAATATTGCTCATGTACCAAAACATAAACTGAGGAACTGGTATTAGCTTTCTAAATCAATCCCTTCCTAGGGTTTACAGGTTTCTACATGCCCAGAGAAAAGAGAAATTAGCTACAAATAGAAACCAATTCGGATATGTCGTATCAATAATTAAGAGCAAGATAATCTAGAAGTAAGCATATTTCTAATCTTAGGTTAGTTATTAACTCAATCTATTATTAATCCACGTATAATCTTTTTGTATATATACCTGAGGATGAAGAAGTTGATCTAAGTGCCCTAGTTCAGCTGAACGGAAGACCTTCGTTGACCATATATACAACAATCTTCACAGCTCCTTTGACCATATATATACAACAAATAGCCAAGCCAGAACATTGGATAAAATTATATGTCAATATAATTTTAAAAATGGAGGTAGAAACTAAGTTTGCACATTTAATTCAATAAACGGGGATAGAAAGGAAATGAGTATTTGTGCATACCAAACCATAGAGAATAATACACATTTTTACCTTCTTGAGCATTGTCTCAGGTTAATCAAATATGCCCCAGGCAACTATACTAATGAAGTCTTTTCAAATGATCAAGAAAGATCATAAAAACAAAAATCAAATATGCCCCAGGCAACAAGTGTAGAATGCAAGTTGCCTGAGCCATAAGAAAGATGGCATGTTATTTGGCAATATATAACACTAACGCTATGTTTGGTTGCAAAAAAATTGAGGAAAAAATATAACACTAACGCTGTGTTTGTTTGTAATAACGTATTTTGCAGTAGCTTGCAGCTCAAACTGAAATACTGTAAACTCTACACCCCAAAAGAAATACGAAACTGTCTTCTTCTTATTTTACAATAACAGCAGCAGTCTTGATACCCATTTTTTTAGAGTCGGCTATTTGAATCCTTTTCGTCCATCTAGTCTGTTAAGGGCCATGTCCTCTATACAATTGACAAACTTAGTTGTCTTATTACGTTCTGACTTTTATCTATTTCCTTATGTATTTATGTTGCATGCTCTCTGGATACAAAGTAACTAATTAAACAATCATCTGTTGCATGCAAGTCCAAATTACCATCATCACTATACAATAGCATCATACATTCTAATTCAACATAAATCCATATCTTAAACAAGACAACATCAGACCTTTAAGCAACTATTCCTGTGCATCATGCCAGTCATACTATGCTGACCAACATCTAAATGTATGTGTAACATTGTCTTGCTCATATGGAATATAAGGTCAAAGTCAAATACATAAATAATATAAAGATCATCCTGACAAGATAAAATTATCACAAAAATCCCTCGTTACTGTTATTACTTATTATTGCGATCGCTAAATGTAGAAGCATGGAAAAGAATAAAGAAAGACCTATGCGGCTCCAACAGAAGGATCCCCATGCGGCTCAGGATCCCCATGCGGCTCAGGAGTCCATACGGCTCAGGGGTCCATGCGGCTCGGATAGATCCATGCGGCTCAGAAAGAAGCCACGTGGCCTTCAAACAGTTCTTCTCTACATTCGGATGCATTTAATGCCCTGATGGCTACTCTGACAAAAAATAGCCATGACAGCTCTGACATAAAGATGCAATAATGACTGACATAATGGCGTGTTCATGGGAAAGAGGAGAAAATCTCCCTACAGTTGGCAAAATCCAACAAGTCCCGAGGCCACTCTATGCGGCCGCTCACTTCATGCGGCTGCCCATTCGCATACGGCTGCCTAACCCCGTGCAGCTGCCCATCTACATGCGGCTGCCGATCCCCATGCGGGTGCCCATCTGCATGCGGCTGCCGATCCCCATGCGGTTGCCCCTCTGCATGCGGCTGCCCCTCTGCATGCGGCTGCCTATCCTCATGCGGCTGTTGTAGGTCCTAAAAAATCAAGTGGCACCCATCAACAAAGTCAGAAAAATCAAGAAATACAACTTTCAGATGACTTGTGCAGACATCATATTGCGCATACATCAGTTTGCGCAGGTTAGACTGCGCACACTTCCAAGTGCGCAGGCTGACGTGGCAAATTGCCATCATTACCTGACACAAATCAAATCTTCTGACAACTGACAGCACGGAGATCGAGGCGGCCATTCGTTTAATCGTGCAGCACGGCGCTCGAGGACAGCTGGCAGCGTAATCCATGTTGGCACAATCTGTGTTGGCGCAATCCATTTCCTGCGTAATTCAAGTTGGCACAATCCAAAGTCTGCGCAATTCAATGTGCGCATTCTACCAGTACAAATGATAAAGTACACGTGGCATTCATGCCATCAATTGCTCATTTCGTGGCAACTGCCTATGCATGATCATGCATATTTCAATCAAATGATGCCATGTGTCCAAGACAGTTAACCCATGATCCAGCAACTGCCTGCGCAGTCCATTGCTGCGCAAACCAATTGCTGCACAATCCATCATGCGCAGTCCAGAATAACTAAAAGTTAGTTATTTCTCAGAACTCTATAAATAGAGTTTCAAGTCTCCATTCAAGGGAATCAAGAATCAATAATCAGAAATCAGAGGGATCAGACTTTAAAGTTCAGAGAGTCCAGGAGTTCTTGCCCAAGTGCTGCTGCATTCTTCCGAGGCTTTTGCCTTCAACTTTCGAGACTTTTTGCCTTCAAATTCCAGAGTTGTCTTCAACTTCAGAGGCTCCGTCTTCAGAGTTCACATCGTCCAAGGGATAAAGCAATCGTCATCGAGATTGGATTCCTAAAGTTGTACCATTCCCAGAATTCAAATTGTAATCTTTTACAAAGTTTATATCAATAAAGTTCTTCAACTTTTGTTTTTGCAAACAAAATGGCGACTCTACTGGGGACTACTTTCTCCTCCGATGAGGAAGTGACAACTCAATGTGACGTAGCGTCTATCGGAAAGAAACAGAAGACACTGGTTGTGAAGATCAACCAGACAGCCTACGAATCTATGATCAACTCCAAGACCACTCCTCGTACTGCAACCACTGCTGCCACATGCAAAGTGCGTCCAGTGTGGGTCCCAAAGACTGCTGTGTATTCTGTTAATGCTGACAGCAAGTCTTCTGCGTAATCTGCCAGCAAGTCTGCTGTGCAGTCTAAAGCTTCTGTCACCAAGCCCAGTGTACAATCTATCTCTGCTACTGCTGCGCAATCTGCTATGGCCAGTGCATAAAAGACTTCATATGCTGCCATGGCTAAGTATAAAACTCCTATGCCTCTGGCGCAATTGGCTGCCAAACTTCCTACACAAACCAACATTCCAGCAACCAGAGTGCAACCTAAACATTCTGTGGCAAGAACTCCTGATGCGCAAACCACAGTCTCTGTGGCCAGAACCAGTGTACTATCAACTCATACGCAAAGCATTCCTGCGCAATCCAAGAGTGACAGCCTTTTGGCTAAACTCTCTTCTTCTCATAACAAGGGAAAAGGTTCTGCTCCTCTTCCTAAACACACTGTTGCTCTTGCACAATCCACTGGGGGTAGTCCTTTGGCTATTCCTCTTCTTCCTCAAAACAAAAGAAAAGGCCCGTTGGTCTTTTCTCAAACTTCATTGTCCCATGACTTGGAAGACAACAGAGGGAAAAGCTCTTTAGCTAACCCTTCATCACAAAACAAAAGAAAAGGCCCTTTAGTCTTTTCTCAATCTTCTTCAGTTTTTACCGAAGAAGATTCATCTGAACATGCCTTGGCACCGATCAGTACTAGAACTCTTTAAAACAAGGATTCTTCTTTCCTTTATGACAAGAGAACTTGTACTGACCAAAGAGGTATTCTGCCTACCCCGGTAGCAGAATTCCAGGACCTCCCGACTCTCAAGATTTCCCGTTCCAGATAAGGAAAACTGTTAGTGTCTCAGACAGAAACCCCTGGGGGTGAATTTGCTGATCTCAGAACTTACCTCAATAGACCCACTTCGGTAAAACGTAAACAACCTATGCCGAAGGTTAAAACTCAAAGACAAACTTCCGGGAGCAAAAATCCTGACACCTATGCCAATGAGGTGGCACTTCCTTGTACACACAGGGGACTAAATATTTGAAGAATCGGAATCATGTTCCGAATGTTATCAAAGAACAGATCCCTCAGAGTTTTCCTCGTCCTGCTGTTGTTTCCGATCTCCGAGAACATCTCAGGCAAAAGCGGGACAACGTCTCAATACCTCCAGTTCAACCATCTGATCATCATTGCAACCACAAAGTCATCATCCAATATTGTTATCAAACAACAAAACGATCTGTCTTCGATCGTTTGACTTTTGCAAACTCTGAAGTAGTGTCAGAAGAAGAAGAAGTCTTGTATGCTTCTGTCAACATGACTTCTCGAGACACTGGGGGTAGAAGATGCTCTAAGCACGGCAAACCTCGCCGTCCTAGTCAACGGTATCTAGATTTACTCCAAGAATCTTCTGAAAGAGTGTTTCGACATACCCGTTCCCGAAGCCGAAATACAATCGGTCAAAGGAATCTTCCTCAAAATCCTTCAGGTTATCTTCCTACTTCTCAGTCAGGAGATGATTCTTTCTCCGACTATGATGCATACAGCGAAAGCTCTGAACAGACAGTGTCTTCCACTGTACCAAGAAAAGTGACAGCTTATGTTGTCACTGATGATCCGGATGCTTCAACTTCTATAAATCAAGAACAGCGAATAGCTGCACTTGAAGACAAACTAAAAACCATGGCTGAAATGGTTGCTAGTATGCATTCCATCATTGTGGCACAACATGTTACACCACCAACTGTACCTACTACGAGTCCAGAGATCATAACATCTTCAGTACCTGCCAATACTGGGCTGGGGGTAGTGTCTCCTCAAATGCCTCCTGTACTAGTACAAGTTCAAACTACACCTAGTCAGTCCGGAGCTGGGGGTAGTACTTACAATGCTGTTCCTCCTCCTACCATTCCAACTCAACCTGCTCCTTCGTCATCAGAAGATGCCAATGAAGCTGTCAAACTCTTGCGAACTCAATTCGAAGCTTTCAAAGAGAAAGACAACTTACAAAGATTAGGGATCAAGCAGCCCTATCCAGTTGAATGGAAAGAAGTCCCGTTCCCACCGAAGTACAAAATCCCAACAATTTCTTTGTTCGATGGCAGTACTTCTCCTAGTCAATTCATCAATCATTTTGAGGTAATGACCGTTCATCTCCAGCCAAATGACGCTCTTCTTACCAGAGTGTTCGTCGGTTATTTAGCCGGCGTAGCATACGACTGGTACAGAAGTTTGCCCGATGGTTGTATCACTTCTTTCTCAGGTCTCAAGCAAATTTTCCTAGAACGGTTCTATGAAGGATTTAATGACATGACTATGTCGGCTCTCAACAAAATCAAACAAAAGCATAATGAAACTGCTGAGAGCTTTATTGAACGGTTCTGCCGTGAAGCTTTGAAAATGCCTCCTGGAACTCCAGCTGCTGTCACTATTGATACTTGTAAGGCAAATCTTTTGCCTATTATCAGTATGTGGACGGGATCTACCCAATTCCAAGATTGGCCTTCATTCATCGTCAACGCTAAAGCTGCTGAAGTTAGTGCTGACAAATTCAAGCAACTAGGGGTACAGATGTCTAACCCCAATCGAGATGAACATCAGACGTCAGGTGGTGGCAACCGTCAGAATAACCGCAAAGCAAAAGAGACTTTGAATATTAATTTGAACAAGAATAAAGAATCTTTGGCTGTCAATGTGGCTCCGCCAACTTCCACTCCTACTCCTTCTGCACCTCCACCGAGGGAACCTCGTCCGAAAGTGGAATATTCCTTTGACGAGAATGATACTGCAAGCATCTTTGAATGTTTACTCAAAAGCAATAAAATTCAGCTCCCAGACCCAAAGAAACCTGATGAAGTCGGTAAGACAGATCATCCTAAATATTGTGTCTACCATAGGTTTATTGGACATCCTACTCGAGCATGCTACATGCTTAAAGGCAAAATTCAAAAGCTTGTCAATGCTGGTGTCATCACTCTGCAGCAAGATGAGAAGACTGTCACTGCGAACATGGTTTCAGTCCAGTTTAGTGACTTTTCTCTGCAGATGGTACAGCATGGTGTCATTCCAATTCCTAAAGCTACTCTTGAGATTGAGAATCTCCTACTTCCACCAAATGAAGGTTTTGTTCCCTTATCTCTTGACAACGGTGAAATTATATGGATTCATCCCGATCTTGCTCTGGAATTTGAAGTGCCCTCTTTTTCCAAGAAGAAAGGTCGTTCGAAAGCCAAGACAAAAATTTGCAACATGGTGTCTTTTGAACCCATCGTTGACGAAGAGATTCTGATAGGCACCAGATCAGGGAAAGCCTATTTGAAAGATCATTCTGAAGTTCAAGAGAATCCTACTTCTTCTGAACCTACTCCAGCACAACCTGCTTCTTCTGAAGAAATCCCTTCTATATCTTTACCAGTTGTAGTACCTATTCCTCCCAAACCGGTGGTTGCTGACAAAGGTAAGCAACAAGTCCACTTCGACAAACCCCTAAAGAAATCATCTCCTACAGGACTTGAAAAGCCATATAATTTTGATATATTGGCTCAACTGGCCAATACACCGGCTAGGCTATCAATCTTCGAGCTCTTGCGCCTTTCTAAGGAGACTCGAGAAACCTTAAGTGAAGCTCTGATGCAGGCTGAAACTTGCTTAACTCTCCTCAAAAAGCCGGAATCAGAACCAGTCTCTTGCAGTCACTGTCATAGTGTCTTAGAGTTGATTCCAAATATCACTTTCACTCAAGATGATATGTTACTGGAGGATAATAGACATGATCGTCCTCTTTACTATACAGGGTATATCGATTCGATGAAAGTTGATCGTATCCTGATAGATCCAGGGTCTGTACTTAGTATCATGCCAAAGACAATGCTAGACGCGTTGAAGATACCAGTGCATAGTCTTTCAAGCACAATCACCACTATCTTGGGATTCAACCAAGGAAGAAGTGAACCTTTGGGTAAGATCCGCCTAAAACTCCAAATAGGCAATCTTTGCACAAAGGTGACCTTTTATATCATTGACAATCATGGTTGTTCTTACAACGCTCTTCTGGGAAGACCCTTCCTTCATGAACACATTGTTGTTCCATCAACTCTTCATCAATGCTTTAAATATGTTGATGACAAAGGACAAGTTCACAAGGAAGTTGCAGACCTTTATCCTTTCAAGGGCGTTGAAGTATATTGCAACGATGCTCGTATGTACAAGGAGGAATTTATGAAAGTGGTATTGGCCATGGATACTGAAGAAGATCAAGAAGCAGTACCCAATAACACTCTCATCATACCTGTCAAAGGGCGTGTTTCTCATCCTCAGTCTTCTAAACTACTGGCTGTTCACTTGCCAGTCCAAAAGAAATCAGTTGATGATGATCAAAATCAAAGGGAGCTCACCTTTTCTGAGCCACTTGTTATCGACTTACGTCGTAACAAGGACAAAAAGCAGCTCACTTCTTCTGAGCTACTTGTTGTTGATTTAATTCACAACAAGGAAAAAAGGGAGCTCACCTCCTCTGAGCCACTTGTTATTGACCTTCGTCGTAACAAGCCTCCTCCACGTTCTTCTTCTTCTCCTCTTGTAATCAATTTGACCAAGCTTGCTAAGGCTAAAGGTCTTGCTGTAAATACAGATGTACATATCAATGAAAAAGTATCTACTTTCCAGTATACTGATGTTATTTATCATACTAAATACTATTTGGATATGTTAGATAGTTTTCAGTCATTTACAATGGGAGTTGTACAATCCCTTCAAACAGAAGTTTCATGTGAACATCCAAAAGATTCATATCGTATTGTTCCTACTCGCAAGAAAGGTGAACGTCCAATACTTTTTAGTAAAAGACCGGAACAAAAATTTAGCTATACGGATGATAGCAAAGTTAACGACACGGGACATCTTCAATTCCGTCGTTACAGTCAACAATCAAAAGACATCGTCCGAAAAATGGGTTACGACTTCAAAAGCGGCCTCAACTACGGTAAGGGAAGAAAAACTCCTCTCCGTACCGCTGTTCCACAAGGAAAGTCAGAAATGTATTACAGCAGGACCAAAAGAGGTCTCGGATACGCTTCCCCTCCAATGTTATCCCCAGCAGTTTCTGATTCTGATAGCGAAGAACGTTCTAATTCTTCTGATTCCAGATCATGGGATTCTGACACTAGCATTGGTGAAGTCCATCGTGTAATCGTATCTTCCAATATGGTTTCTGCTGAACTTCCGGAAGGATATGATGAGGACATTGAAGAAAGTTCTGAAACAGATCCTTGGGCTCAACAGATGGATAATCAGTGGGTACTCCGATTTGAACAAAGAGAACCTCCTACTGAAGATCAACTAGTTCAAGTTGATGTAGGAGAAAGCGAGTCACCTCGTCCAATCTTTATTAGCAAGAATCTTCCGAAAGCAGATAAGCAAGAGTTGATTCTTCTCATTAAAGAATATATTGACGTCTTTGCTTGGAGTTATGAGGATATGCCAGGTTTAGATCCCAAAATTGCTACTCATAAATTGAATATTCTGCCTAATGCTAAACCAGTCAAACAGCAGCAACGGCGATTCAAGCCTGAAATAATGGATGCAATTGATGATGAAGTCAAGAAGCTTATAGCTTGTGGCTTTATTCGAGAAGAACAACATCCTGATTGGGTAGCCAACGTTGTTCCAGTCCTGAAGAAAACTGGCAAAGTTCGAGTCTGCATCGACTTTCGGGATCTTAATGAAGCATGTCCGAAAGATGAATTTCCTCTCCCTATCACGGACGTTATGATTGACAATACTTGTGGGTTCGAAAGAATATCTTTCATGGATGGATTCTCTGGATACAATCAGATCAAGATGAATCCCGAAGATGAAAAATATACTTCTTTCCGTACTCCTCGAGGAGTCTATTGCTATACAGTGATGCCATTTGGTCTCAAGAACGCTGGTGCAACTTACCAACGGGCCATGAGTACCATTTTCAGAGAACATCTTCGTAAAACAGTCGAATGTTATGTTGATGATATTGCTGTCAAAAGTCGTCTAAAAGAAGATCATATCCAAGACTTGAGAACTATCTTTAATCTCATGCGTCAACATTAGCTCAAAATGAATCCCACCAAGTCATTCTTGGGTGTCTCGAGTGGTAAATTTCTCGACTTCGTTATTACCTCTAAGGGTATACACGTGGATCCCGAGAAGATCAAAGCCATTCAAGAGATGCGTCCTCCACGCAACCTAAAGGAGCTACGAGGATTCCAAGGCCGACTTGCGTACATCAGGCGATTCATTTCGAACTTGTCTGGACGCTGCAGACCATTCACTCAGCTAATGAAGAAGGGTGTATCTTTTATTTGGACTGAAGAATATCAACAAGCATTCGACGACATCAAACGATATCTTATGAACCCACCAGTTTTGGTGCCACCGATCTCAGGCATTCCATTCTTAATGTACGTCTGTGCTATGGATCATTCATTGGGTGCTTTACTCGCTCAAAAGAACAAAGAAGGTCATGAACAGGCTATCTATTATCTCAGTCGTACTATGATTGGTGCTGAACACCGTTATAGTCCGGTCGAAAAAGAATGTCTAGCCCTTATGTTCGCCGTTCAAAAGACAAGGCATTACATCATTGGTCAAACCATTCATGTTATATCTCAAGTCAATCCTCTTCGGGTACTGATGAAGAAGCCTAGCACACTCAACTCTCGGCTTGCTACATGGGCCATTCTTCTAGCCCTATATGACATGGTGTATGTTCCTCAAAAGTCTGTCAAAGGTCAAGCACTGGCGGATTTCTTGGCGGCTCATCCCGTACCGGAAACATCCAAGCTTTACGATGAAATTCCAGACGAGACGTTGGAAGTCAACTTGATCTCTGAAGAATTTTCTACTTGGCGTCTATTCTTTAATGGTGCATCCAGGATTGGACCCAATGGTGCCATTCTCGCAGGAGTTGGAGTTGTCCTTGTTTCTCCAGACGGGTCATCTATTCAAAGAGCATATTCCTTAGATGAGCCTTGCTCCAATAATATAGCAGAGTACAATGCTTTACTCATTGGCCTTCAGCTAGCTAAACAACTAGACGTCGAGTATCTCGAAGTTTAAGGCGATTCTAAACTGGTTGTTAATCAGGTTAGAGGAACTTATGAAGTCCGTCATCAAGATCTGGTACCTTATTTTGAAGCAGCAATCAACATGGCTACATCGTTCAAAACTTTCTTTATTGAATATGTACGCCGAGCTTGCAATACTGAAGCAGATGCCTTAGCCAATCTTGCAGCAGTCTTAGCTGTCCCCATCAGAAGACAACAAGTGGTGGTTATCTCTAATCAAGAATTGCTTTGTGTTGAAAACAATCGTAACATCGAGTTCAGTAATTTTGCTGAAATTAATGTTATTAATGAAGATTGGAGAACTCCTTTCATCGACTTCGTGGTTCATGACATACTCCCTGAAGATCCTAAAGAGGCTACAAGTATTCGACGACGATCTTTACGGTTCTACTACAACCAAACCACCAAGACTCTCTATCGACGGACTTATGATGGTCTTCTTCTACGCTGTTTAGCTGGTGATGAAGCGAAACAAGTACTGCGTGAAGCTCACGACGGTGTTTGCGGAGCACATCAGCCTGGTCCTAAACTACAGGATCGTATTCGAAGAATGGGTTACTACTGGCCCTCTATGGTATCAGATGCTATCGAATATGCAAGGAAATGCCGAGCTTGTCAAATCCATGCAGACTTCATTCACCAACCATCAGAATTCCTTCATCCGACTGCTGCTTCCTGGCCTTTTGAAGCTTGGGGCATGGATGTTATAGGTCCCATCAATCCTCCTTCTTCTAGAGGACATCGGTTCATACTGGCAATAACAGACTACTTCTCCAAGTGGGCTGAAGCTATACCTTTGGCTGAAGTCAAAACCAGTAGCGTCATCAGCTTTGTTAAACACCATGTCATATACAGATTTGGTGTACCCCGAAGAATCATCCATGACAATGGACCTCAATTCATCAGCCAGAAATTTACCAGATTCTGCGATGATCACCAGATTGACAACGTCGCTTCAACAGCCTATAATCCTGCTGCTAATGGATTAGCTGAAGCTTTCAACAAAACCATTATCAAGCTCCTCAAGAAGTTTGTATCTACTAACAAACGGAACTGGAGCAAAAAGCTTGGGGAATGTCTTTGGGCCTACCGGACTACGGTCCGCAATCCTACGGGCTTTACACCCTTTTCTCTGGTGTATGGTTGTGAAGCTGTTCTTCCTCTGGAACTGCAAATTCCTTCTTTAAAAATTGCCATTGCTAATGAGCTCACTACGGAAAATAATGATCTTCTTCGACTTCAAGAGTTGGAAGCACTTGATGAGAAACGATTAATGGCTCAACAACATATTGAGTTATATCAAGCCCGCATCTCGAAGACTTTCAACCACAAAGTTAAAGTCTGAACTTTCCAACAAGGAGATCTTGTCTTAACGGTCAGACGTCCTATGACTATGACTCATATGAGCAAAGGCAAATTTGACGCAAAATGGGAAGGTCCCTAGTTGTAAGCAAAGTCTTCTCAAATGGAGCTTATCAACTTTCAGAACTTAATGGACGAATTGCAATGATGCCTATCAATGGCAAGTTCCTTAAGAAGTATTATGTATGAATGTAAATATTTGTAAATCATCAGACAAGTTCATGTTCATAAATAAAATTTTATTTCATCATGAATGATAGTACATGATATTAAGGAAGGTCACTATCATTCTTCTCTACATTTGGACGCGGACCACTGCCGTCCTTTTCAAAGACACGGTCAGCAAAAGAACCGAGAACTTCTTTGCTGGAAACCACTAGGAACTTGCAAGCGGCCATCTTCATGGCTTCCTCTTCTTCGGTTCTTCCTGGTTCAAGCAGAAAGTCCAGGATGTCTCTCGGTGGCTTGGGTGCAGATGAACCTTCGCCTGCTTCTGCTTCCTTTGGTTGAATTGGATCGACAGGATGTTCTTTAACGTCTTCTTCAACCTTCGGAGCGAGCTCAGTCTTCTTGAGTGCATCTTCAGACGACATTTTTATGTTGAAAAGTGAAAGTGCTCATTCCTGTCAGATTTCTGTTCTATTTATATGCAGAGATTTCTCCAACAACGAAGCGACACATTCACCCGACGGTTCATCCGTTCATTCATTATCACCCGACGGTTCGTCCGTTCATTCATCATCACCTGACGGTTCATTCCGTTCATTTAATTCCCTTGACGGTTCATTCGTTCATTTAATTCACTTGACGGTCCGTCCGTTCATTACATTCATCTGATGGTTCATCCATTCACATTCATCCGACGGTTCGCCCGTTCATTCATCATCACTTGACGATTCATTCGTTTGTTGTTTTTCTATCATTCTAGTACTTGACGATTTTTTCCGTTCATTTCACATCCATATCAGCAACTTCTCATTTCGATTAAGTTGTCAATTGAAATAATAATGTTCAGTATATTTTGCCACGTCCATGTTACCTCTGAGCAGATATAATGAATATAATTATTTTCTACAAAATTATCAAGAAATATATCATGTCTTGTACCTTTGAATATATTTTCTATCTCTATTATTTATATCTGAACAAGATATGCAACAAATAATAGAGCCACAGCAAAAATGTCTTTTATTAATTGAAATATAAGACATTACAAAAACACAGATACTTCAAAAGACACAAAAATACAAAGTGTTCCACTAAGATGGAGGTATTATCAGATTGTCAATCTGCTGCTTAAGAGTCTACAGCCGTTCTTCGCGAGTGGACATCACCCTCCTTCTGGCCTCCTCCATTCCAGTTTCCTCATTAAAAGTAGGCATAGTCACCATTCTACGAGTAACCTCAGCATTATGAGCTTCGATGTATTCATCCCTCTCCTGAATTAGAGCATTATATTGTTGAGTTGCAAGTTGGTGATTAGCGATTTCATCTTCTAACTCCTTCTGAAGACAAGCAATCTCTGCTCTTAGCTCAGCAGCTCTCTGTTCTTTTCTAGTAGCCATTAAGGTTACTGATTCCAGTTTTGAGTTATACTCAACAGATTTTGCAGAGAAGGCTTCCAAAAGATTCTGGAGATTAACCCTTTCAACATCAGCTGCATGAGCTAGTTGCTCAAATTCTGCCTGTACTAGAGATTCTACGTCTCCTTGGTTGAGCTCTTTATAGCTTTTGACAGAAATCTCTAATTCATTCAAGATATGATCCAGGAGAGTGGCTTGAGCTTCATCACCCTGTTCCCGGATAGCTCTTATCAAGAGAGAGGTTGGACCCCTAACCATGAAAAAATCGGTGCCTTCTTTCTCCATCATTCTTTTCACTAGAGGCCCCAAAGATTCAAAGAAGCATCTAGTAAAAGATTGGATCACAAGCTTATTAGTGGCTATAGCACCAGGAGTCGCAGCCACTCCTGTTGATGATGAGGCCGTGGGACGTTCAATCTCTTGTGTCTGGATAGCCGGTTCTTTGAACAGAGGAGCCAAAGTGGAGCTAGTTGCCCCTCCTGTTTGTTCTTCTGTAAAAAGTAAAGATTGTCATTTTGCCTGTTGATCGCTATTGTTCAAGAAGATTAAAGATTTAAATTATCTTACCATGGGTTGATCCAGTAATGAGCATATTATCTGCTGGAGTAGACTCTGGCCGAGCAGAAGTAGCTTCAGCTATGACAGCTTGACTACTGCCCGCTTCCGAACCACAAGATAAATGATGACTACTACTAATAACCACCGTCATTATGGGCACCATGTCCGTGCACGTCGGAGGTACTAGAAGAGTCTCATGATCTACAGGAAATACAAATAAAGACGTTAGCTATCAATTCAATCAAGAGGAGATTGCTAATTTCATTTTATACCTTGAGGATCATTGGCGGGAGTTTCTTCCGGGGCTTCTTCATTTATGGCTTTTTCTGGAGATACTGTTATCTCAACATCCTTTTTAGGATTTAAGATGTCAACAGCATTTTCTGGAACCTCAACATCCTTTTCAGGATTTAAGGTATCGGCAGTATTCTCTGGAACTTCAATATCCTCTTCAGGATTCAAGATATCATTGACAGCATTCGGAGATGTGTGCACTTCATCATCTCTTTCAAGATCTTGCATGTAGTCATCAATATTCTCAGATGAAGAACTCTCTTCATTTTCTTCTTCTTCTGGTGCATTCCCGCTGGTCGTCGCGGCTTGGTCACCAAAGTCATCCAGAGGGCTGTAGCTGCAACCTTCTAGAGCTGCAATTACTTCGCGATCTTCCTCTTCGCAAAGGGTTCTAGGAGTAGGCGGAAGTTCAACAATCTCTGTAGCAGGTAAAAGAGAGTGTACAATATTCTCTTTCTCCACTTCCTCCATAGTACTTCCTCTAGGCTCTTTAGCCTCAGTTCTCGGAGCAAGATCTGTCCTTTGCTCAACCTCCTCTCTATGTTCGGGACTAGGAGTCTTATTTCTAGGTTCTAGAACAGGAGTGGGAGATGGCAAGATTAATCCAGCTGCAGCATCCGTTACCATTGAAGACGGGGCTCGATTCTTTCTGTGGGCCAACTTCTTTCTTTTTAGTGGCCTCTCAGGGCTCTCTATATTTATAGTCTCAACTTGTTTCTGGATAGAGGTTGGAGTAGTAGCCTCTTCTTGCCGAGTTGAATCGGCCAATTGCCGAGACTTAGATCGAGTGGTGACCTTTTCAGAAGAGTGATCCAAGATCAATTTCTTCTTTGCTGCTGGAGCAGGAGGTTCCTCTCTTCTCCTCCTTTTTGCTGGAGATTTGCCCACCTTTAGAGAGACACGTAGTGGTGCATTAACTTCTTGAGGGAACATAACATCCCTTGAGGCTTCCAAAGGAGCATCTTCTGGCTCATGTACCTCCTCATTTCCTATGAGTGATAGGACAACTCCTCCTCTCTTCAATCTTGTTGAAGATGCGAAGCTATCTGTGAGGTTGAAATTTTTGGCAAAGGTATTTGAAGATGTATAAAAGACTGTGTATGTAAACAGCATCCGAGGGCCATGATTGCTGTTTACAGGCATCGAGAACGTCGATTTCGTATCTCGAGCATTATAGTAAGCCCAAGCCCGGGCTCTATCTATCAAATAACCCTTTCCTTGAAGACATGTAATGGCATTCCCCACATGGAATTGGTCATAGCCGAACTGTCGAGCGAATCGACTGGGAAGATACGGTCTAGATAACATCCATCTTCGAACCGGTATACCAAGTGAGAAGGTCGGATTGTCTTCAACCATTCAAAAGCTACACGGCTCAGAGGATGCATCTGCGAATCAATCATATTTGTTCGCATTTGTTCGTAACCAGCAGGAGGCTTGGCACAATAAAAATTCCATCCCTTGCTCAAATTTAGAGCATGTCTGCAGTCTCTTAGGGCAGTGAATTTCCACTTACCATTGGAGTATCTTCGTAAAAAGCTGCCATCTACCAGTCCCATGCCGGGGTCCATCAAAGTGGGATGGTGGAGGAGCAACCACCAAAACAGATATGTATATGGTAATTCCAACCGAGGGAATTCTTTTTCACCCTTGGATTTCAGCATCAGGTCGACATAGAGACGAAGACCAGCAATCAGCTTACAAGTCATGGCTGACAGAAGATCCATCTTATAGCCGAAGACTAATCTGACGGCCGCAAATAGAACACCGCGGTGGAAGCGGTCTACTGCACTGGATCCCGAAACTACAAATCGACGAAGCCAATGTGTCAGAAACCCTGCTAACTGGGCTTCCTTCGACATCGGTCTGTATCCTACTCTCAAGTAACTTTCGAGAGTATTCCCTGTCTTCAAAGGGGGACATTGATAATCATCCTTTATTTGCTTATCATAATTGCCACTTTCTTCCATCAACTTCATCACCTCTGTGTTGTTCAATGGCTTAAAGAAATCTGGATAACATCTTTCTGTTTTCCATAAAGAAATTCTCTTTATTTGTTGTGTATCTGGGAAAATTACAACTGTAGGAATCCGATCTAGAAGACGATCGCTTTATCCCTTGGACTATGCGAAGAAGAAAAGCTCTCAAAATTTTGACAGTAGATATCAATGTATCTGTCAATGAATAAAAAAAGAACTCTATTTATAGAGTCAAAACAGTAACTGAAAAGATAACTACCTCACCACTAGTGCATTTGAAAAGTTACGCAGACTCTAAATACACGCAGGGTTAGTGAGTAGTTACTGGACGTGGCCCGTAACTGTTGGACACATGGCATTAGTGCATGAGTCGTGTGCAAGTTACTGGGCACGCGAGAGAGAGATCGGTGGCATGGCTGCCACGTACTCCAGTTGAAATGAAATCCACGCTGTCTTGCTGAAGGCAAAAAATCCACGCAGTTTTGTTGATGCAGACTCGTTGAAGGCGAAATCTACGCAAGCTTTGAAGAAGAATACTTCAGAATTCACGCAGGCTTTGAGAAGAATAACTCAAAAATCTACGCAAACTTGAGGAAGGAGAAGGTTCAGAATCCACGCAAACCGCCAGCTGTCTTGATTTGGCACGCTTCGTCTGACACAAAATCTCTGACATTGATTATATTATCAGCCGCATTAAATGAAGATAAGACCCAAAGTCACGCCAACTTGGTGAAGAGTGAGTCTTGCTAAGGAAGATTTCGAAAATCACGCAAAAGACGGCGATGATCTCTCGAATTCTGTACATACGTGGCATACGAGGAGACGTTTCTCGACTGTTGTGTTGTCAGTCATTATGATTCTGACGTATGGCTGAGCTGTCTCTGCGTGACTTCTAAAGGAGATGACCAGGCAGAACTTAGCGTATCTTTTGTGCTGCTTCTTGGATCACTCTGTGTGACTTGTTCTGATCAACTCAGCGTGACTTTCATTTTTGAGGCCTACAAAACCCCCTTCAAAGTTTTCGAAAAATAATAAAATATTTTCGAAATACTTTGAAATAGAGATGATGAAATGAGTTAAAGTCACGCTGAGATGGCTCCAAAATTTTTCGGAAGTCGAAAAGACTTCGAAGTTCTTTGAAAACATCCAAATGAACTTATTAAATGTCATAATGACTCTTCGTTCTCCGAGACTGATTGCATCCAATTTATGGTGGAATATGAACTGTCGACGAGATCTGTTATATAAACAGGAAGAGATTCTCAGTTTTGACATTCATCTCTCGAAAATATGACCCCAAAGGAAGCAGCTGAAGAGGAAGCACGCAAGTTGGGCTTTTGTTCCCATGGTGACCCCACCTTCGGGGGTAAAGAACCCGAACCTGTCGTCATTGAGCTCAAGGACGACGCCACGCAGTTAGCCAAGAACCTCTTGAGCTACTTTGGATTAGATGGCTCGTCTTCTTCTGATGGGCGGAGTCTTATGGAGAAGCGTGAAATGCTCGAGACTCTATTGCATCGCCTGGGAGTTAAGAGCTTAGAGGAGTTAGGCATCAAACTTAGCCGTTCTAGAAAATAGGGCGTAACTTTCTACGCTTTTGTTGCACTTTTTTTTTGTCTTTTTGTAAGGCCATCAGTGCCTGTTTAAAGAATGAAGTATAACTTTTGTGTTTGATCTGCGTGCCTTTTAATGAAGAAGATTAATTAGCACTCTTTGACTGTTTCCAATGTTGTACGGTCTCCCGAAGTACACGTGACACTCATTCCACATTTTACGAGCACTATTTATGCGGATCTTTTCCAAGAATAGACCTGCACTTTATCCTTTAAATAGATGGATGAACTCCACGCAAACTCATCTTCCCATTCTTCTTCCTCTCTTCTGAGAATGAATTTTCTATGAGAAGGAAATAGGAAAGCCATGTTGTCTGATGTCAAATCTCTGTGCATGCTACCAGACATGGATCTGTCAATCCTTAGCAGCAAACTCAGCGGTAAGTTCAATATACACGCATCGAATTTTTGTTTGTTTGCTAAGGACAAATTCATCTTCTTGAAATGAACAGAATGCATCTGTCTTTGCTTGGCCAGTTTCTGTTGACTGATTTTTCTTTACTATTTCTTGCAGAATTTTGGCTGAAAACCTTCTTCAGAACTGGCATTGGTGATATGGATGCTGTGGACAATGTTCTTCTGACATCTATATCATGGAGCTCATACGCTTTTGACGCGTAAATCAGACAACTCAGAACTCTTCGTGAGATAGAAGGGTCTTCCTTAGATGGTAGGAAGAGCCTTTATACACGAGAGTTGGATGGTGGAGTTAACTCTACTACCGAGAGATTGGGTAGTAGAGTTCCTTTCAAGGCAGAACCAGGAATTGTATCCCAAGGTTTGGATACATTTCTGCCTTTCTTGAGAGGTTACCCCCATCCACCAGTTGTATTGGCAGCAGCACATTTTCGTGTTGCCCTACTCTGTGGTTCTCCTCTCGTCTGAGAGATAAGACCAGAGTTTGATTCCTGCTGGACACCCAGGAATTGCCACAAACAACGAGATTGCCAGAGAAGATCCAAGAAGAAATAGATCTCAGTTGTACATAGAATGAAAATCCAAGATTTGTAATAGATTTCCATTATGATTTGTAGGAAAGTCTAAGAAAATGTAATAGACTTTTTGTGGTGAAATAGGAATGGAAATGACAATTCTTCTATGCTCAATGATTTGTATTTGTGGATGAATTGTGGACATGATAGATAATAAAATTATCTTTTCTGTTTTTAGAGTATATGATATTATCAGAGGTATTATGGACATGATAATATATAGGAACTCGAAAGAAAATAGATTGATTTCTATACAGAGGTCAAAACATGACAAATGAGTAAGCAGATTCGGAATTGATTCAGAGGTTATGAAAACATGAAAAATAACGAATCCCCACTTAATGAACTGATAGAAGATTATGAACGGATGAACCGTTAAGAAACGATGAACAGATGAACTGTCGAGTGAATGTAATAAATGAACGGACGAACCGTCAAGTATTAATGAACATGTGAAACGTCGGATGAATATGAGAAATAAATGGATGAACTGAGTATTGGGAAAGAATACGTCTCTTCGAACCTTGTAACCATATGCCTATAAATAGAGCATATATTTGAATAGAAGGATCGCATTTTATCCACAATGTCTTTTGAAGAGAACATAAAGAAGGCTGAAGTCGCCCTTGAAGCTACTGAAGGTGTTAAAGAACATCCACCTCCGCAGAAGAAGGAAATGGGCGAAAGCTCGTCTACTCCCAAGCCGGCAAAAGATATCCTGGACTTCCTGGTCGAACCAGGAGAAATCGAAGAAGAAGAAGCAATGAGGCTGGCTGCCTGTCAATTCTTGGTGCGGTCAGGAAAAGATGTATTCAATTCTTTTGCTGATTATATATGTGGTCCTCGTCCCAAATATGAAAGGGATCATAGTGATCTTCCATGATGATGTACTTTTTTTTTTCCTTGAGGGATTTGTCTCAAATAAACTCCGTTTAAGGAAACTTTGTTTACGATATATCCTTCCCACTTTATATTTGCCTTTATTTATTGATCTTTTGACTCAGAAATCAGAAAGACTAAATATCATTTTCATAAATATGATATTGAGATAGAAAATTCAGAGGTAATGTGGACATGATTTTCTGGATATCAAATTTGTTGAGAAAATGATACCAAGTAGAATACCTATCTCCACTGGGGATAATAGATATCAGAATGATTCTTCGAAAAGAACAATGAAACAGCTGGAGAGTGATGGGAGGACAATCTTGATAGAAATATCAGACATAGTACTTCTTCAAGAATTTGCCGTTGATGGGCATCATAGTGGCTTTACCATCTAGAGTAGTGAATTGATAAGCCCCATTAGAAAAGATCTTATTGACAATGAATGGACCTTCCCATTTTGCATCAAACTTGCCCTTATTCATGTATGTCATAGTCATCGGGCGTCTGACAGTAAGCACAAGTTCTCCTTTCTGAAATGTTCGAATTCTGACTTTCTTGTTAAAAGCCCTTGAAATTCTAGCTTGATAGAATTCAATATTCTGTTGAGCAGATAACCGTTTTTCATCCAGAGCCTCCAATTCTTGAAGTCGAAGACGATCATTATTTTCGGCAGTGAGTTCATTAGCGATTGCTATCCTTAAAGAAGGAATTTGAATCTCTAATGGGAGAACAGCCTCAGATCCGTACACCAGAGAGAAAGGTGTACACTTAGAAGCATTACGGACTGTAGTACGATAAGCCCACAAGCATTCCCCGAGCTTGTCACTCCAATTACGTTTGTTAGTGGAGATAAACTTCTTTAGGAGTTTGATGATAGTCTTGTTGAAAGCTTCTGCCAATCCGTTAGCTGCTGGATTACATGCGGTAGAAGTAACATTATTGATCCGGTGATCGTCACAGAATCGAGTAAATTTCTGGCTGACGAACTGTGGTCCGTTATCATGAACAATGCGTCGAGGAACACCAAATCTGTAGATGACGTGGTGCTTAAGAAAGCTGATGACATTAGACGTCTTAACTTCAGATAAAGAAATAGCTTCGGCCCATTTGGAGAAGTAATCGGTTATTGCGAGAATGAACCGATGACCTTTAGATGATGGAGGATTGATCGGGCCGACAATGTCCATGCCCCAAGCTTCGAAGGGCCATGATGCTGCCGTCGGATGTAGAAATTCCGAAGGTTGATGTATAAAATCCGCATGGATTTGGCAAGCTTTGCATTTTCTTGTATATTCAATGGTATCTGATACCATAGTTGGCCAATAATATCCCATCCATCGAATACGGTCTTGAAGTTTTGGCCCAGGTTGATGCGCACCACAAATTCCATCATGTGCTTCACGAATAACTTGTTGGGCTTCATCACCGGCAATGCACCGAAGGAGTAAACCATCATAAGCTCGACGATATAAGGTCTTTGTTGTATGATTGTAATAGAATCTGAGTGATCGTCGTCTGATAGATGCTGCCTCACTCGGATCATCCGGAAGAATATCATACAGTACAAGATCTAAGAAAGGAAGTCTCCAATCTTTATCCGTATTCTGATTCTCAGTCGAGTTACTGAAGATGAATTCCATGCTGGAATCAGATGAAGATGATATCGATTTACGACTAAATCCAAATCCTCTTGTTGTGTTGACGTCATGAGATGTTGATTCTTCAATGTCAACTGGAAGTCCTAGAGTCAGGTTATTTTCAAGATGAAATAATTCTCGATTACGAACAACGATCATTTGTTACCGTTTGATTGGGATAGCCAGCACCGCTGCAAGATTAGCAAGGGCATCAGCTTCTGTGTTACATGCTCGCCTAACATGTTCAATGAAGAATTCCTTAAATGATGAGGCCATAGATATGGCCACTCTATGATAAGGAACCAGATCTTGATGGCGAACTTCATAAGTACCCCTGATCTGATTGACAATAAGTTTAGAGTCTCCATACGCCTCCAAATGTTGAATATTCAGATGTTTAGCAAGTTGAAGACCAATAAACAATGCGTTGTACTCAGCTACATTGTTTGAACATGGCTGATCGAGAGAATAAGCTCTTTGGATGGCAAGACCTTCTGGCGATACAAGAACAATTCCAACTCCAGCAACAATATCGCCATTAGGACCAATTCTTGACGCTCCATCAAAGAAATAGACGCCAAGTAGGATCTTCTTCAGCAATTTGATTTGAATCTAGGACTTCATCTGGGATTTCATCATAGAGTTTTGAATTTTCTGGAATTGAGTGAGCAGCCAAAAAATCAGCTAAAGCTTGTCCCTTGACTGATTTCTGAGGAATATAGTGCATATCATACTGAGCAAGTAGGATTCCCCAGTTAGCCAATCGAGAATTCAAAACACTGGGTTTCTTCATCATGATCCGTATAGGATTGATCCTGGAGATGACATGAATAGTCTGGCCAATAATATAATGACGTGTCTTTTGGACAGCAAACATCAAGGCTAGACATTCTTTTTCAACTGGTGAATATCGAGGTTCAGCTCCGGTCATAGTGCGGCTGAGATAATAAATGGCCTGTTCATGGCCATTTTGATTCTTTTGAGCGAGTAATGCACCCAATGAATGACTCATTGCTCGAGTATAGAGGAGGAACGGTATTCCTGAGATGGGAGGTACCAATACTAGAGGGCTCATCAGATATTGTTTTATATCATCGAATGCTTTCTGATATTCATCATTCCAGACAAAAGAGACACCTTTCTTCATAAGTTTGTTGAATGGTCTGCAGCGTCCTGATAAATTAGAGATAAATCTCCTGATATAAGCAATTCTTCCTTGAAATCCTCGTAGCTCTTTTAAGGTGCGTGGAGGACGCATCTCTTGGATGGCTTTGATCTTCTCGGGATCTACGTGTATACCTTTAGAGGTAATGACGAAGCCGAGAAATTTACCACTAGAGACGCCTAAGAAGGACTTAGTAGGGTTCATCTTTAATTGATGCTTACGCATTAGATCAAATATAGTCTTCAAATCTTGGATATGATCCTCCTTTTGTCGACTTTTGACTGCAATATCATCAACATAGCATTCGACTATTTTCCGCAAATGTTCACGGAATATAGTACTCATAGCTCGTTGATAAGTTGCTCCTGTATTCTTGAGACCGAATGGCATAACTGTATAGCAGTATGTACCAATCGGCGTTCTGAAAGAAGTGTGCTTCTCGTCTTCTGGGAACATTTTGATCTGATTATACCCAGAATACCCGTCCATGAATGACATTTGTTCAAATCCACAGGTATTATCAACCATGACATCAGTGATTGGTAGAGGGAATTCGTCTTTAGGACATGCCGCATTGAGATCGCGAAAGTCTATGCATACTCTGATCTTGCCAGTCTTTTTAAGAACAGGAACAATATTAGCCACCCAATCGGGATGTTGTTCCTCTCTAATAAACCCAGATGTAATGAGTTTATTGACTTCAGCTTCAATTGCATCCATGATGTCCGGACGAAATTGTTGCTGTTGTTGTTTGACCGGTTTAGCATTCGGCAAGATGTTGAGCTTGTGAGTTGCAATTTGAGGATCAAGCCCCGGCATATCTTCATAACTCCAAGCAAAGACATCGATGTAATCACGAATGAGTTTGATCATGTCTTTCTTATCAGTTTCTGAAAGACTTTTACTGATGAATATTGGTTTGGGAGACCCCTCTTCACCAACATCTATTTGAACAAGTTTATCTTCAGTCGGAGGTTCTTTTTGCTCGAAACGGAACTCCCATTGATTATCTAATCTTTGGGCCCACTGTTCTGATTCAGGTGAGATTTCAAACTCTTCTTCGTCTTCATCACTTTCTTCAGAATGGTCAATGGAAACCATGTTAGAAGACAGAAGGTTGCAATAGAAGTCACCGATACTCGTATCGGAATCCCAAGAAGTGGTACTAGAAGAATCAGATCTCTTATCTTCGTCAGACTCAAGATCTTCATGGATAATATTGATGAAAGGAGTAGGAGCAGTATAACCCAATCCGCATTTCGTCCTTCCATATTTCAAAGGAGGAATCCGGACAGGCATTTTTCTTCCTTTTCCATTATTAAGGCCAGTCCTGAAGTCATAGCCCATATTTTTGATGATGTCTCTAGATTGCTGACTATAACGACGTAGTTGTAATCTTCCAGTATCATCATTTTTGTCATCATCTTCAAGATCAGAAGGATTTTGAGGCCCTTTGTAGAAGAATATTGGAATGTCTCCTGGCTTTCTGCTAGGAACTAGAAAGTATGAAGATTGTACAGGTTCTAGAGATACATCTGTATGAACAGTCTGTACAACTCCTATGGTTATTGTGTTCAAGTCATCTAACAGATGTAAATAACTATGAACATAATTACACACATCAATGTACTGCAAAGGTGGAGACTTTTCATTAAATGTAAAAGCAGCAATATTTACATTGGGAGAAGGCTGAGCCTTAGAGATTTTAGCCAAGTCAATGACTAAAGGGGGAGAAGAAGAAGAAGCTTTGTTTCGATTAAGATCGATAACAAATGGCTCAGAAGAGGTGAGCTCCCTTGAAGTTTGAGTAGGAAGAGTAGTCCGCCCTCCAACTGGAATTAGCAGAGTATCTTGTGAAGGTACAGGAACTGTAGTACGTCCACTGACAGGAATGATCAGTGTATTCTGAGTAGATGACTGAGGTAACGGAGAGATCCGTCCACTCACTGGAATGATAAAAGAATCTTCTCCAGAGGGTTTAGGAGATTGTTGCTGAGTAGTTCGACATTTAACAGGGATTATTAAAGTCTCACTTTGTGCATCTTCTTTCTCCATAGCTTGTATGATCCTTGTATATTCTTCTTTATACATTCGGGAATCATTAAAATAAGCTTCAACCCCATGGAAGGAATTTATATCAGCAACTTCTTTTTGTACTCTTCCATTGCTATCAATGTACTTAAAACATTGATGAAGAGTAGAGGGCACCACATTATTTTCATGAAGAAAGGGCCTCCCCAGAAGAAGATTATAGGATCCCGCGATCTCGATCACATAGAAAGTGACTTTAGATCTGAAATCACCTATCTGAAGCTTCAGATGAATCTTTTCCAAAGGCTCACTTCGGCTTTGATTGAATCCCAAGATAGTAGTAACCGTCTTGGAGAGTTTGTGAAGAGGGATTTTTAGTTCATCCAATAAACTCTTTGGCATTATGCTTATAGCAGACCCTGGGTCAATGAGAATACGATCTATCTTCATCGTATCAATATAACCAGTGTAGTAGAGAGGTCGATCATGTCGATTATCCTCCAGTAACATGTCGTCTTGTGTAAAGGTGATATTTGGGATAATCTCCAGTACACTGTTGCAATGTAAGCAAGTGGCAGGTTCCGCATCTGGCTTCTTCAATTGTGCAAGACAAGAGTCAGCTTGTAGAAGTGCTTCACTTAACGTCTCCCGAATCTCTTTGGAAAGACGTAGAAGTTCAAAAAGGGACATTCTAGCGGGAGTATTAGCAAGCTGAGCCAAAATGTCGAAGTTGTAAGGCTTTTGAAGTCCAAGAGGAGAAGACTTCTTGATTGGCTTATCAAACCGAGCCTGTTGTTTGCCTTTCTCCAGAGCCGTAGGCTTGGGAGGAACAGGTTCAGTAGATGGTTCTTCCTCGGGAGGAACATTAGGAGCATCTTTAGCATCTGAAGGGATATCAGTAGGATCTTCAGGATTTTTAGAATAATCCTTTAGGTAAGGTTTCCCCGTTCGAGTAGCACTAACAAGTGCTTCTTCTTTGTCTTTTGGCTCTGTGTCAGAGGTAGACCCAAGAGAAGTCATATGACATGACTTGATCTTTCCAGCCTTCTTGGATTTTTGAGAAAAAATCTTTTGAGGAGAAGGCGATTCAAAATCTGCCACTAGATCAGGATGGATCCACATGATTTTTCCTGTTTCCAAAGTGATTGGCACTAATCCTTCAGACTGTGGAGGAGGAAGATTCACTATGTCAAGAGTTGCCTTGGGAATAGGAATAATCCCACTTTCAAGGAGTTGAGGAGGGAAATTTCCAAATTGCATAGAGACGACGTTGGAGGTGACGGTCTTCTCTTTTGGAGTAAGAGAGATAGCTCCAGATTTAATCATTTCTTGGATCTTTCCTTTCAATACATAACATGTACGAATTGTATGACCCAGCATTCTGTGATATGGACAGTATTTAGGATGATCTGTCTTACCAGCTTCATCAGGTTTCTTGATCTCTGGTAATTGTATTTTATTACCTTTCAGCAGACATTCAAAGATACCAAGGACATCGTCGTCATCAAAAGAATATTCTTCTCTGGGGCGAGGTGTTCTTGATTGTTGAGTTGTAGAGGCAGGAGTTTGAACATTCGATGCATCTTTGCTCTGAAGATTAACTTCTAGAGTTTCTTTTCCTTTGCGAGCATTATTTTTATTGTTAGCCCCTTGTCCTGTTTCTTTAGGAGTCATCTGCACTCCTAAACCTTTGAAGGTTTCAGCACTGATTTCTGCAGCTTTAGCACTGACTATGAAGGAAGGCCAATCTTGAAATTGAGTGGACCCTGTCCACATACTGATGATTGGCAACAAGTTTGATTTGCACGTGTCAATGGTGACAGCATCAGGAGTTCCAAGAGGCATCTTCAGAGCTTCTCTTCGAAACCGTTCAATGTATTCCTCTGTAGATTCATTATTTTTCTGCTTGATTCTAATAAGAGCAGACATAGTCATGTCATTAAGCCCTTCATAGAACCTTTCAAGAAACATCTGTTTGAAACCAGCAAATAAGGTAATACTCCCATCTGGGAGACTTCTATACCATTCATAAGTCGTTCCCTTGAGACATCCAATAAATACCCGAGTAAGGAGGGCATCACTTGGTTGTAGTTGATCAGTCATCACTTCAAAGTGATTGATAAACTGACTTGGAGAAGTGGTTCCATCATAGAATGAGATAGTAAGAGGCATGTATTTAGGAGGATATGATACTTGCTTCCATTCTATCGGATAAGGCTGCTTGATGCCTCACCTTTGTAAACCATCCTTCTGTTTGAATGCCTCGAATTGAGTTTTGAGATTTTTCAATTCTTCAGAGACAACTCCCGAAGATTGTGGAGTTGTGGCTTGTAGAGAATAGTTAGGAGGAGGAACAGCATTGTAAGCACTACCCCCAGCTCCAGAGAGACTAGGATTTGGTTGAGCAGGTCCAGGAGTATTGGATTGTACTGCTGGAGGAACTTGTATTGGACTTATATCAGTATCAACTGGTATGGCATCTGATACAGTCTGTCGATTTTGCAACTGAGCTGTCATGAGTTCATACATTGACTTCATTGTGTCAGTCATAGACTTCATTTGCTGTTCCATAGAAGCAATTCTTTGATCTTGAGGAGTCAGGGAAGAAGAGGGTTCATCAGTATTCCCATCAACCATGTAAGTCATGACTGTATGAGGGATTATTGATGAACTAGTAGATGTTGTATGCTCTGAATCATTGCTTCGTGTATCAAAGTCAACTATAGGAGAATTACCCCCAGTAGGAAGAGGTGGGAAGTTAGATTCTCCAAGAAATTCAGAGTCAATTTCAGGGATCAAATTTCTTTGACTAGAAGCTAGGACTCTTGCTCTGGTGTTTTTATATACTCCATCTGGACTATCAACTCTACCCCCGGTGTCCCGAGAAGTCATGTTGACAGAGGCAAACAAAGGCTCCTCTTCATCAGGCATAGGTTCATACTGAATCCTATTAAAGACAAACTGTCGTTTATTTTGACATCTGCATTGCATTGTGACTCTTGGCTGGAAGTCACATTCAGCATGATCACCATGTTCTTGAACTGTTGATTCACATCTGCACTGAATTATGACTCTTGGATAGAAGTCACATTCAGCATGTTCCTTTGATATAGAATTACTCCTTCTCTTCTGTTGAAGATATTCCCGTAAATCTGTTTGTGAAGATTGAGGAATATACTTCCTGTTCTTGGGTCTTGATAGCTCTTGATTATACAAAGAGTGATTAATGTGAGCCACATAATTTCTTGCATACTCTGCATCTGGATCTTTTATCTTCATATCCAATTGGTATGGTTTCTTAACACCAGAAGTGCTGAGTTTTGTTCTTAAATCAGTAGAAGGTAACATATTAATTTTGGAAACATGGAGTTTTCCTTCCATTGATCTGGATATTTGCAGAGAAGGAAGAGTTAAACCACTCCCTTGATTAGGAGTTGGTAACAGACCCTCTTTAATGGACAGATTCTGTGCCCAATTTGAAGAAATCAAAGAAGAAGACATTAAGGAATGTTTCTTCTGAGACTCATTCAGATGTTGAGACATAGAATGTCCAGAAGGAAGAGTAGTCAAAAGACCATCTCCTTTCCTTTGACTAACAAAAGTATCAGTCAAAGCTGTTCCTGGAGTAAAAACTACAGGAGCAGAAGAAACAACTAAAGAGTTGTTCCTTTTCGAAGGGACTTTGTGTGGAAAACCACCCCCAGTTCTAGTAGAACTCGGTGAAGAAGAAGAGATAACTAAGGAGTTATTCTTCTCTGATGAAATACACGCTGAAACAGACTTGGTTAAAGAACCAGAGCTGTTAGCGAGACTTTTGATTTTAGAATTACACGCTGGAACAGATTTGGCTAAGGAGCCAATACTGTCAGCGTGACTTTTGAATGTGGGATTGCACACTGGAATAGATTTGGCTAAGGAGCCAGTACTATCAGCGTGACTTTTAGAGTTGAATTTGCACACTGGAAAAGATTTGGCTAAAGAGCCAGTACTGTCAGCGTAACTTTTAGAATTGAATTTGCACACTGGAACAGATTCGGCTAAAGAGCCAGTACTGTCAGCGTGACTTTTAGAATTGAATTTGCACGCTGGAACAGATTCGGCTAAAGAGCCAGTACTGTCAGCGTGACTTTTAGTTACTGTCATCTTCGAGCGCACAAGAGTGTGCGTGCTTGCAGTGGAGTTCTTGCCAGTGTTAGGAGTAGACACTGTGGCAGAGACTTCACCATTGACTGCCAACTGATTCTTAGGGACATAGACAGAGTGTCCCTTTGACTTGGCAGTGATAATGGAGGCTGGAATGGGCTTGCCACCCTTAGCCTGCTGCATTTCTTCATAGGCGAGTTGATCGAATTTGATCGTCATCACCTTCTTCGTCGAGCCGATAGACGAAGTGTCGCATTGAGTTGTTACCATCTTAGAAGAGGAGATGGTTTTTCCCAGCAGAGTCGCCAATTTGTTTTCCATAAAGAAATTCTCTTTATTTGTTGTGTATCTGGGAAAATTACAACTGTAGGAATCCGATCTAGAAGATGATCGCTTTATCCCTTGGACTATGCGAAGAAGAAAAGCTCTCAAAATTTTGACAGTAGATATCAATGTATCTGTCAATGAATAAAAAAAAGAACTCTATTTATAGAGTCAAAACAGTAACTGAAAAGATAACTACCTCACCACTAGTGCATTTGAAAAGTCATGCAGACTCTAAATACACGCAGGGTTAGTGAGTAGTTACTGGACGTGGCCCGTAACTGTTGGACACATGACATTAGTGCATGAGTCGTGTGCAAGTTACTGGGCACGCGAGAGAGAGATCGGTGGCATGGCTGCCACGTACTCCAGTTGAAATGAAATCCATGCTGTCTTGCTGAAGGTAAAAAATCCACGCAGTTTCGTTGACGCAGACTCGTTGAAGGCGAAATCTACGCAAGCTTTGAAGAAGAATACTTCAGAATTCACGCAGGCTTTGAGAAGAATAACTCAAAAATCTACGCAAACTTGAGGAAGGAGAAGGTTCAGAATCCACGCAAACCGCCAGCTGTCTTGATTTGGCACGCTTCGTCTGACACAAAATCTCTGACATTGATTATATTATCAGCCGCATTAAATGAAGATAAGACCCAAAGTCACGCCAACTTGGTGAAGAGTGAGTCTTGCTAAGGAAGATTTCGAAAATCACGCAAAAGACGGCGATGATCTCTCGAATTCTGTGCATACGTGGCATACGAGGAGACGTTTCTCGACTGTTGTGTTGTCAGTCATTATGATTCTGACGTATGGCTGAGCTGTCTCTGCGTGACTTCTAAAGGAGATGGCCAGGCAGAACTTAGCGTATCTTTTGTGCTGCTTCTTGGATCACTCTGTGTGACTTGTTCTGATCAACTCAGCGTGACTTTCATTTTTGAGGCCTACACTATCGTGTTCCTTAGTCTTCGGTTCTTGAATGTGGTTGAGGAATAGATAGGGTAGCCATTTCGAAGAATAACAAGTGTTTGCTGTAGCACTCTTATAGAACAGGGAACAGATCTTGTATTGGCATAGCAGTTCCTCGAATACTGCTACCATTTCTGTATTTTCTCTCCGGAGTATGTCCAACTCATCATTTGTTGGAACAAATTCTTCGTATGGGAAATCTTCTATTGACAAAAAGGAGATGTACTTCATCTCATGGAGTGCAAATCCAATTTCTCCGTCGGGAGTCATAAAGGTCCCTGTTCTGTAATTATACCTCTCTGCTAAAGCCAAGAACAGGTGAGGGTTTGGAGCAAAAATATAGACAGTAGCATGCACTGCTTGGTACAGGTTGATTTGCTGTAATTTGCCTTCAAACTTGGTCAGAATCTAATTGGCTATACAGCTCCATCTTTTAAAATCTGGATTTACCAATCCAGTTAGTCTGATGTCTTGTTCTGGATATCTCCCTTCGACTTTCGCAAATTCATTTGCGAAAATTGGGGTCCTGACGGGCATTAACAATGAAGAATTCTCCGACGAAATGCAACCGGGTTTCAGTCCTCTCAGCAAAACACTGTACCTTTCAGAAGAGCTATAGAACATATCTTTCTTATTCGGACCCTTCTTCACAAAGATTCTTCCCGGACGGGCATCTTGGAACGGAGTAAGGTTCCATTCCATCTTTCTCGGGTAACTCGTATGAGCATACCGGGATAATGGGAGGCAGCGTGGAATATTTGGTATTGAGAAAGATCTATCCGTCTGATGGACAACTCTTTCTTCCATTCTCGGTCTCGGTTGAGAGCTATTCTCGAAAGCTTCACCAAACAAGAATAATGGTTTCTTGTGGATAACAGCATCTGCCGTTTCCAGAGGTTGTCCGTTCTTTAAGCACTGCGGTGTTTCATTGTCTTGGGAAACCAGAATGGCCTGACGGGAGGTCGGCAGATCATACTGAAGATAATGAACATGTGACAAATCCTCTTTATACTCTGATTCTGAAATGGTCCCCATAAAGTTTTCATATTCTGGGTCTTCCCTGGTATCAACTGCATCAGACAAGAGAAAACAAAAATTTTCAGTACAAAGTCAAAATCAAAGATTCAGATTGTGCAAAAATTCAGATTGCGCAAACATCAGATTGTGCAAAATCAGATTGCGTAAAATCAGATTGCGCAAACAAATAAACATCAGTTTGAGCTGACAGACTCGCGCAAATCAGCAAGTTGCGCTGACTTTTGTCAGCGCAATTCAACCGATTGCGCAGAGAGTCATTCTTCATAAAAATGAAGGGTAGACTGATTTGTGCAACCAGAACCCTAAAAAGGGGTGGCGCAGTATGAACATATCTCTAAAAAGAGATGGATTATGAAAGGAACAGTGAAATCAAAACTCTAAAAAGAGTTTTTGATTAGGGTTCTCTACCTGTCATTGCTGGATGAGCAGTTTCATGGCGCGAAGCTCGACGCGCAGCCCGAGTCGACGGTTCAGCAGGGGCCTTGCCCTTTGCGGTGGCAGAAGATCGTCGGGGAGCCATCGGAATTGTCGGAGAAAGAAGAAGGAAAAAGCTCAGAAGTTTTCTCTCAAAAGCACGAAGAAAGCAAGTAAAGAACATTTCGAATGAATTGAGAAACTATTTATAGTTTTCCAAAGTCGAAACGGCCGCCTTAGATTGCGCCTAAAAATAGGCTAAACCCTCAGATTGCGCAGACAGCTAATTATGTGCACAAATTGGTGTCATATTCAAAATTCAAAGTATTTCAAAATTTTGAGTAAGTTCAACTTTCGAAAACTTTGAAGGGGGCCTTGTAGGTCCTAAAAAATCAAGTGGCACCCATCAACAAAGTCAGAAAAATCAAAAAATACAACTTTCAGATGACTTGCGTAGACATCAGATTACGCATACATCAGTTTACGCAGGTTAGACTGCGCACACTTCCAAGTGCGCAGGCTGACGTGGCAAATCGCCATCATTACCTGACACAAATCAAATCTTCTGACAACTGACAGCACGGAGATCGAGGCGGCCGTTCGTTTAATCGTGCAGTACGGCGCTCGAGGACAGCTGGCAGCGCAATCCATGTTGGCGCAATCTGTGTTGGCGCAATCCATTTCCTACGCAATTCAAGTTGGTGCAATCCAAAGTCTGCGCAATTCAATGTGCGCGTTCTACCAGTACAAATGATAAAGTACACGTGGCATTCATGCCATCAATTGCTCATTTTGTGGCAACTGCCTATGCATGATCATGTGCATTTCAATCAAATGATGCCATGTGTCCAAGACAGTTAACCCATGATCCAGCAACTGCCTGCGCAGTCCATTGCTGCGCAATCCATCATGCGCAGTCCAGAATAACTAAAAGTTAGTTATTTCTCAGAACTCTATAAATAGAGTTTCAAGTCTCCATTCAAGGGGATCAAGAATCAATAATCAGAAATCAGAGGGATCAGACTTCAAAATTCAGAGAGTCCAGGAGTTCTTGCCCAAGTGCTGCTGCATTCTTCCGAGGCTTTTGCCTTCAACTTCCGAGGCTTTTTGCCTTCAAATTTCAGAGTTGTCTTCGACTTCAGAGGCTCCGTCTTCAGAGTTCACATCGTCCAAGGGATAAAGCAATCGTTATCTAGATTGGATTCCTAAAGTTGTACCATTCCCAGAATTCAAATTGTAATCTTTTACAAAGTTTGTATCAATAAAGTTCTTCAACTTTTGTTTTTGCAAACAGCTGTCCATTCCCATGCGGCTGCCCAGCCACGTGCGGCTGCAGGTTTCATGCGGCTGAGAGGACCCCCCCATATGTGGCTCGGCCAGGACGGTCCAGTTGACACACGTGGCGCTCTTCGCTATAATTGAGACACGTGGCAGTCTTATCTTTCCCGGAATTATGGGTGCTAACAAATCCTAACAAAATTAGATTTGTTGTGATCGTCATAATGGCCCAGATCAAATCAAATCAAGCAAATTGGACACGTGGCAGACTATCTCGAATATTTATGACAATCAACATTTATTGCCCACAGAGATTTGATGCAATCACATTAATTGCTCAAATCTATTATATTCAAGATGAATGGCCCAGATTAATTGATCCTTAACCGTCGACTTTTCAAGGAGGCAATCATTTGCAAACCCTAATGATCACACCCCCACTTCTATAAATAGCAAGGTACCAATTCCTTGCGAGAAGGAGGATTCTAAAAAAAGGACGGGAGGATTCAGGAGAGGAGAGCAGAGAAAAGAGAGAGAAAGTACTACAGAGACATCCAGAGATCCAGCAACTGAAGGTGCAAGGGAGTCTCCCCACACGTCCAATAGCATTTCTTCACTGGAGACAAGGCTGCATCCGATCGTCCAAGGAGTAAGGCAGAGCTGCCGTCGCTTTCCCGAGCCTCTAGCGTCACCCCCCAAGAATCTAAAATAAACAATTGTACTTAGATTGCTGTACCTAGGTTTTCGTCCCTAGGCTTTCTTTGTACAAGCGAGTTTGTATTATGAAGTAAAAGTCCAGTCCTCCGATATAATTGTTCTGTTCTTTTATAATTCATGGCAAACACGATGGCGACTCTGCTGGGGACAAACTTCTCCACGGCTGAGAAGTTGGTGATGCAATCGGATGCAACCAAACTTGGCTCCATACAACAGAAGATGGTCGTCCGCTTCGACCAACAGGCGTTTGAAGAAATGCTCTCCGACGGGAGCGCTGGCCCGGTCTAGAAGCGAACCCGTACGAAGAAAGCTCGCAGGGAGTGGAGGCCAAAATTATTTGCTCCTCCCCAAGCTCTGGACGAAGTACTCTCTGCTGCCCAAGACGGCGAAGGCAACTCTCATGCGGCCCCACTTCAAGCCATAGAAGACTCTTCTGTCCCCAAGTCCGGCAGAGGAAAGCACTACGATGCTGGACTTGCAGGGGCAAAAAGTGATTCTATGTGCTCCAGGAAGAAGCCGAACAAAGGCACTAGCCGCAGGCTGAACATTCATGCGGCCAAGCTTGCCAGCAGCATGCATGATGTCCATGCGGCTGAAACTGCCAGCCAGATGCAAAATACCCATGCGGCCAAGTTTTCCAGCCACATGGAGAATACTTATGCGGCCGAGACTTCCAGCCGCATGAAGAAAGTCCATGCGGCTACGATTGCCAGCCGCATGAAGACTGTTGATTCCAGCCGCATACTGTCTACTCCACGCGGCTCAGGCTCAGTCTTCGATCGCCTCTCCTATGGTCCTGATCTCTCATGTTCCCGAGAAAATATGTCTGACTCTCTGCAGCACCACTTAGACTCTTCCTACTACGTGTCCTCACGCACTAGAGTGAAGAAGTCTAGGGCAGCGCGAGCTTGGCGAGCTCTGTCCGCTGTTCCGACCTTTGACCATCCAAGCGCTCCATATACTGTTATGTAGGCCTCTGATGGGAAGTTGTACAGAACCACTCGAGTCCAGCCCTCGGTGGCAAACGGACAAAGTGGTTCCAAAAAGTCTTCCAAAACCCAGGGAGCAAACATGTTCGTTCCAGACCCATCTGACTTGCGTGAGGCTATCCTCCACAAGCGCAAGGAAAGACAAGAGGCCTCGGGGTGCAAAGAGTCCTCCCACGGACGTCACTGCACCCAAGTCATCGTCAACTGTTGTTGCAACAACGCGACGGTACGAGAAGACCGGCAGTCCGTCTTCCAAAGATTACAACAGCCGAGCTCAGAGGATGAGGCATCTCCCGTTGTCTCCTGCAACTCTACTCAGAAAATCTCCATCGATGGGAGAGGGAAGAAGATAAACGTTTCCAGCCCAAAGATTTCAACCACAGTGACTAAGAAACTGTCGTCTAAACGGTTGTCCACCACCGGAGTTTTCCAAGGTACCTGTTCAAAGACGAAATCTGCTACAGTGGGAGATTTATCGTCCACATCACTGGGGGTTGCTGGAACTGGGGGTAGCACTCCTCCGAACATCTACGACAATCCGATGTTCCAAGGAGACGAGCCGGGGGAAACAACTCTCCCATTAGATGCAGCAGATCCCGACGTCCCCGAGGACGTCTACGACTCCCAAAATGCGGCAAGCTCGGAAGCTGGGGGTACTATTCCTTCTGATTCCGAACCAGAGGAGAACGTTCCCACATACCCCGATGACTTCTCGGTACAGGGGTATGATTCAGAGGGCATGTCATCCACCGTCCCTTTCACTTCTACTCATTTAAGGACGACATTCATGACAAACGACGAACAAGACGGTCCTAGTGATCGCCAACGCATCGACACTCTGGAGGCCATACTGTGCACTTTGGTCAAATCGGTGGACGAGATCAAAGCAGCCCTCCCTACTCTGTAAGGAAGGATGCCTGGCCAAACAAACTTGGGTCCCGCGGTCAATGCGGACTCGAACTCAGTGGCACCAAACCCGGGCAATAATCCTCCTGAGATGTCAGCTCCCACCACTGCGGATGAGGCCAGGGAAGCAAAAAGAGAGGTCCAGGAGCTCCGAGCCATGTCCACGCCCGAGAAAACTGCCAAGACCTCAGGATACGACAACCGTATCCCGCTGCGTGGAGAGATGTTCCCCTCCCACCAAAGTATAAACCATTCCATATCAATCCATATGATGGGAAGACCCCCATAAGTCGGTACATCACTTACTTCGAGGTCACTACCGACCATCTGCCCCATGACGATGCCATCCTTACACGATTATTCATCGGGGCATTGGAAGGGGTCGCCTTCGACTGGTACCGTAACCTGCCAGACAACTGCATCCACTCCTTTGCCAACTTCAAGCGCATATTCTTAGAGAGATTGTACGAAGTAGGACAGGACATCACAATGTCCACCCTCATGGATGTCGTTCAAGGGGAGAAAGAGCTGACAAGGAACTATATTGAGCAATTTTGCCAAACCGCAATGAAGTTGCCGTCTGGTAATCCGGATTCCTTCTTAATTGAAATTTGCCAAAAGAGACTGCTCCTAACACTCAGCCTCTGGATGGGTGAAAGTCAATTCAAGGACTAGAAGACGTTCATCATCAGTGCCACTAGCACCGAGGATAGGTTGAAGAAGGCTCGCCAACTGGGATTGCATATCTCGGAGGGAGAGGACAAGGGCAAGCGCCCTAATACCAACAACAACAATGGTGGTAACTCCTCCAACAATTAGGACAACAAGGGCAAGCAGGCTATGGTGGCCGACACAGCCCAGAAACCTGAGTCAAAACTGACAGACAAGCAATGGCCGCAAATGACCTACTCCTTCGAAGACGGCCATGTAAAATCCATCTTGGACATGCTCATACAAGGGGATAGAATTCAGCTCCCTTCACCAAGACGGGAACCTCGGCCGGCAGAAATGGAGAACCCAAACTACTGTCATTACCATCGCTCCGTCCACCATGCTACACACGACTGCTACCAACTGAAGCAATACATCCAACATCTCATCGATTCGAAGGCTCTGGCCATTGATTTCGAGGAGGTAACTGTGGCAGCCAACATGGTGTCTGTACAGTTTGGCAGATTCTGTCCGACAGAGACTCAAGACGGCGTGATACCCATCCCTCGGGCGACAATGGAGATTGCTAATCTTCCACCTCCTCGAGATCAGGCTACTGGTCTAGTACCCCTTACCACGTCACGAGGAAAAGTCATGTGGGTCCATCCAGACTTGGTACCTGAAGTGACTCAGTCCGCATCATCCTCCATTAGCAAGAAAAAGAATGGAAAAGTCAGGTCCTGTCACACAATCTCGGCAGATGTCAAAGAAGCCACAGCTGTCGTCACTCGGTCTGGTGCTCAATCCCAACCTACGCCAGATAACTTGACTGAAGAGCATCAGCCGGCCACTGCTGACGCTCTGGGACCTTCCTAACCTCCGATGACCGACAAGCCAAGGCCGAAGGAGACTCGCTTTGACAAATCCCTCCGAAAAGAGGCACCTCATGGGCTGGAAAGGCCCTACAACTTTGACATCTTGGCACAATTGGCCAACACACCGGCCAAATTATCACTATACGAGCTCCTGAGACTCTCCAAGGATGTTCGTATGGCCTTGAGCGAGACACTCCAGAATGCCGACGCATATCTAGCTCAGGTCAACCTCATGGGAGAGAGTCCGCCTGCAGATCTCCAAGACAGCGCTTGCACATGAGCGATGCCCAACATTGTCTTCACTCCATAGAACATGCTCATCAAAACCAACCTTCACGATCGTCCGTTATATTACACTGGATACATCGGCGACGTAAAGGTGGATCGGATGCACATTAATCTTGGTTCTTCCATAAACATTATCCCGAAGGGTCTGTTACATCATCTCCACATTCCTATGCATCACCTGACGCCAATAAGCACCGCCATCAGCGGTTTCAATTCGGACAGGAGCTACCCGATTGAAAAGATTCGCTTGAAGTGCCAAATCGGCGATCTTCAGTCAGAAGTGACCTGTTACGTCATAGATGCGGACACTTCCTACAATATCCTCTTGGGGCGCCCTTGGATACACGATTACATGATCGTGCCTTCCACGCTGCACCAGTGCTTTAAATATGTCGACAAACACGGCTTTATGAGGACAGAATTTGCCGACATCGATCCCTTCAAAGGGGTCGAATCCTACTACTCAGACTCCTGCTTATACGAAAAGTCGAAGAGGCACCTTGGTGAAGGAGATGTGCAAGCTCGTACTGAGACGGCCACAGGATCAGAAGAACCCCTGACGATCCACCTTCGAGCTCGCAAACCTGGCAAGACCGCAACCCTTACGGCAGCTCTGCGTAAGGATGCAATCGGTCTCTCGGCACAAGAGGGGCAAATAACAATCCGGCTGCCAAGGTCCGGCCAAGCGCCAAGACACACAATAGAGCCACTGACAATCAGACTGCCTAGAGTCGGCCAGCCAGAAACGGAGAAGCTCTATCCCTCCGATAAGCCAATGACGATACGTCTTCCCAAAAAGAATCGTCAGCCCGATGCAAAGTCTGGGGCTTCTAGCGAGCCAACCACTCCCCGTCCAGCATCGAGTACCAAACTGGGGGTTGCTAGTTTTCCAACGACTCCACGTTCTGCTCCACTAGCGGAACCCCTCATGATCAAGTTGCCCAAGTCATCCTCTCAGTCTTCATTTATACAGGGGGTGGCCGAAGAAGAACCAGAACTGGCCAAATATGTGGCTGCTCACGCTGATGTTCCATCCGCAGATGATGTAATCCCGTTAGAAAAGATACCTTACTTCATCAATAAAGGGCTATCTTTGAACTACATCGAGCTTAATAAGCTTTGTACAATGTATGCTATGGAACACGGTATAGGCACTCACCTACACATAAAGGTGACAAATGTTTACACCGTAAATCAACTCACTCCCGTGGAAGACGCTTACCGCATAATCGAGGGAGGGGACCATCCAATCATCTTCGGTCGGAAGAATGATCCATAGCTGTTCACCATAGAAGAAGTCGATCTCGAATCAGACGCCGGGAGACTGCCTCTCTATCTATATAGCCCCCAATCCAAATACCTCATGCAAAAATAGGGGTACGATCTGGAGACTACGCCAGGATTGAACTACAGCACTGGTCGACGACTACCTTTAAAGTCGCCAGTCCCGGCTGGCAAACCACGAGATTACTATAACAAGACCAAACGTGGGCTAGGTTATGTCACACCTGTGACAACACCCGAAAGCTCAGACGAAGAATACGACTGGCACTCACACTCAACCGGATCACCCACTTCCGATTCGGATATCAGCATCGGGGACATGCTCAAGCAAGTCTGGTCCGTCAATATGGCACTTATCGGTGCTTACGAAGAAGGTGAAGGCTTTCCTGAACTCCTCGAATTAGAGCCGTAGGCCCAACAGCTGGATGCGCAATGAGAGAAGCGGTTTGAACAAAAAGAGCCTCCTACTGAAGATGAGGTCATACAAGTGGATCTCGGCAGCGACTCTTCTCCAAAACCAATCTTCGTTAGTAAAAGCCTGACAGACGAAGAGCGAGAATCGCTACTGGAACTCGTCAAAGAATATATCGACGTATTCGCCTAGAGCTATGAAGACATGCCAGGGCTAAACCCCGATATTGCTCTTCACAAGCTCAATATTCGGCCAAATGCAAAGCCAATCAAACAACAACAACGTCGCTTCCGCCCTGGCATCATGGATGCGATCAAAGCCGAAGTCAACAAACTAATAGCCAGCAGCTTCATTCATAAGGAACAACATCCGGACTGGGTCGCCAACATAGTACCGGTCCTCAAGAAGAATGGAAAGATTCGAATCTGCATCGACTTCCGCAATCTGAACGAGGCGTGTCCCAAAGATGAGTTCTCCCTCCCTATCACAGACATCATGATTGACAACACCTACGACTTCGAACGTATGTCATTTATGGATGGCTTCTCGGGGTACAACCAAATTAAGATGTCTCCCGATGACGAAAAGCATATATCATTTCGAACACTAATAGGCACGTTCTGCTACACAGTCATACCTTTCGGTTTAAAGAACGCGGGCGCCACCTATCAGAGAGCCATGAGTATCATCTTCAGGGATCACTTACGCAAGACCGTTGAGTGCTATGTTGATGACATCGCCGTTACGATTCGCTATAGGGGAGACCATCTGTAGGATCTGAGGACGGTATTCGACCTGATACGAGCGTACAATTTAAAAATGAATCCTACCAAATCCTTCTTAGGTGTATCCAGTGGAAAATTCCTGGGTTTCATCATCACCTCCCAGGATATCCACGTAGACCCTGAGAAGGCGAAGGCAATCATGGAGATGGGTCCCCCGAAAAATTTCCGAGAACTTTGAGGCCTCCAAGGGAGGTTAGCTTACTTCAGGAGGATCATTTCCAACCTCTCCGGGCGATGTCAGCCATTCACCCATCTCATAAAGAAGGGCGTCTCATTCGTATGGGATGAAGAATGCCAGCGTGCCATCGACAGCATCAAAGAATATTTGTCGAACCCTCCAGTCCTGGTGGCCCCGATTGCTGGAAAACCATTCCTGCTCTGTACGAGCAATGGAGCATTCCCTCGGTGCTCTGCTAGCACAAAACAACGATGCAGGCCATAAGCAAGCTATATATTACCTCAGCCGAATGATGATCGGGCCAGAGTACCGATATACTGCCGTGGAGAAGGAATGCCTCGCCCTGGTGTTCGCCATTCAAAAGATGCGACACTATGTCACAGGGCAAACCATACATATGATATCACGAGTCAACCCCCTCAGGGTCCTCATGACTAAACCAGGGGCACTCAGCTCTTGCCTCGCTACATGTGCAATATTACTGTCCCCCTACCATATGATCTTCGTCCCATAAAAGGCTGTTAAAGGTCAAGCTCTGGCAGACTTTTTAGCAGCCCACCCAGGCTCGGAGTCGGCCAGAATATACGAAGAAATCCCAGATGAGGTCGCCGACTCGCATGCGATCTCTCACGATGATATATGGCAAATGTTCTTCGACGGTGCTTCGAGGACCGGACCCAAGGACAACATCGTCGTCGGAGTCGGGGTGGTGCTGGTTTCTCCTTCCGGACTGGTGATCAATCGCACTTACTCCCTCATAGAACCCTGATCTAACAATGTGGCCGAGTACAACGCTTTAGTCATTGGCCTCCAACTTTCCAGAGAGCTGGGGGTAGAATATCTTGAAGCATACGGCGATTCACAGTTAATCGTCAATCAGATCGGGGATTCATACGAAGTCCGCCATGAAGACATGATCCTCTATTACCAAATAGCGATCAACATCATCTCGTCATTTGAAGGGTTCTTTATAGAACACGTTTCTAGACTCCAAAATATCGAAGCCGATGCCTTAGCTGGCCTTGCCGCCTCCCATGCAGTTTCGAACCTTGTTCATCAATCGGTGGATATGATAGGCCATGAACTGGTCTGTCCCAAGAACAACGTTCAATTCGTGGCGAGTTATTCCACTCAGACGATCAACGAAGCCCCAAACTGGAGACAACCATTCATTGACTTCGTAGTCTACGACATCCTGCCCGAGAACCCAAAGGAAGCCACCTCTATTAGAAAGCGTTCTCTCAGATTCTTCTACGATACAGAGACGAAAATGCTATATCGTCGATCCTATGATGGATTATTGCTTCGATGTCTATCAAACGCAGAAGCCAAAGAAGCCATACGCGAAGCTCATGACGGTGTCTGCGGGGCCCATTAGCCTGGCCCAAAATTGTAAGACCGTCTTCGCCGAATGGGCTACTACTGGCCCATGATGGTAGCAGATGCGATAGACTATGCAAAAAAGTGCAAAGCATGCCAAGTCCACGCGGACTTCATCCACCAACCATCCGAATTTCTACATCCGACAGTGGCGTCCTGGCCATTCGAAGCATGGGGAATGGATATCATCGGTCCGATCACTCCACCTTCGTCCCGAGGACATCGCTTCATACTCGCCATCACAGATTACTTCTCCAAATGGGCGGAAGCTGTTCCGCTTGTAGAAGTAAAGACTTCAAACGTGATCAGCTTCCTCAAGCATCAAGTCATCTATCGCTTTGGACTGCCCCGAAGGATCATCCATGATAACGGTCCACAGTTCGCAAGCTACGCCTTCTATCGGTTCTGCGACAAGCACCGCATCCAGAATATTGCTTCAACGCCATACAATCCGGAAGCGAATGGGTTGGCAGAAGCATTCAACAAAACCATCATCAAGTTGCTCAAAAAGTTCGTATCATCCAACAAACGCGACTGGAACGAGAAGCTTGGTGAATGCTTATGGGCGTACCGTACTACAGTCCGAACAGCCACAGGGAGCACACCATTCTCCCTGGTGTAGGAGAGTGAGGCAGTTCTCCCATTGGAGACACAAATACCCTCGCTCCGCGTCGCTCTCACTTACCAATTGACGACGGACGAAAACTACCGTCGCCGCCTACAAGAATTGGAGGCCTTAGATGAAAAGTGCCTATTAGCTCAGCAACGAATCGAGCTATACCAAGCACGCATCTCCGGAGCCTTCAACAAGAAGGTTAAAATCAGAATATTCCAAGTGGGCGATCTCGTTCTGGCAGTTCGGAGGCCGATAGTTATGACTCACAAAACCGCCGACAAATTCCAGCCAAAATGGGAAGGTCCATTTATCATTGAGGCTGTATTCTCCAACGGTGCTTACCGCCTCGCGAAACAAAATGGAGACTTGCTCATGTTGCCCGTCAACGACAAGTTTATGAAGAAATATTATGTCTAAGCGATATTCTCCGAATCCCAGATTATTGAGTTATGTACCCACTGGTACCGCTGAACTCGCATTTACGAAATTCTAGATTGCTGAGTTATGTACCCTCCGGTACCACTGAACTCACATTCTCCAAATCCCAGATTATTGAGTTATGTACCCGCCGGTACCGCTGAACTCGCATTCACAATCTTCCAGAATGACGAGTCATGTACTCTTTCGTACCGCTGAACTCACATTCTTCCTCCAGATATCCCAGATTGTTGAGTTATGTACCCGCAGGTGCCTCTGAACTTACATTTCGGTCACTCTTTTAGATAGTAAGTCAAGTATGACCATACCTCTGAACTTATTCTTCTGAAAGGGCTCCTCCCTCATGATCTACTACCCGCACTCTCAGTGCACAAAAAGGGTAACGGATCCACAAATTTCCAAAACGACCACGTCGATGTTACCTCTGAGTCGTTTCACTTCTGCCAAAAACAAATCACCCCTCTACATAGAACTTCCATGTCCTCATTACCTCTGAGTCGTTCTATGTACCCCTTCATGGAGCCCACTCCTACCACGTCCTCATTACCTCTGAGTAGGAAGGCTCCATCGAAGAAACCCTCATATTTGCCATGTCCTCATTACCTTTGAGTAAATATGTTGGTTCTCTCTCGACTTATTATCTGTACCAAAAAAAAATCCAGGGTACGCCAAAGATAGTAGGTCCACAAATGTCCTCTGTTGACCACAAATATCCTCCGTTGAGTCCACTCCTGCCATGTCCTCATTACCTCTGAGTAGGAAGACTCCGCGGTAACACCCCCATACTTGCCATGTCCTCATTACCTCTAAGAAAGTATGTTGGTTTTCTCTCTCGTCTTATTATCAGTATCCTGAACCAGGGTACGCCAAGGATAATAGGCCCACAAATGTCCTCTGCTGACTACAGATATTGTACTAAGTTTTCTAGTACATGCACAACATTCCTCATCATGCCCCGGGAGCCCAGCTGCTCCGTGGCATTCTTTCTCCCGATACCAGGAACGTCCATGACCACCTTACCGTAGAATTGCTCCAGGTATCCCCATCAAACTTGTTATCCATACCTAAAACCCAGGTATGCCAAGGGTAACAGGTCCACAAACAGTCCCCCATGCGGGGCAAACACCACCATAACACCACAGGCACAACAAGCAGTACAAATAAAGGGTAAAATAAAGCATACTCTTTTATTTGGAAGGCAAAAGTACTACATGTTCTAGGGACAACGTCCCACTTAAAGAAAGGAAAAGAACGAAAACAAAAAGAAGGAAAAAAAAAGCCGTCTATGGTTCGGCGGTACATAATTCCAGGAGACGGTTCTTTACCAAGGTGGTCCCCCGTTCAAGCCGCTGCCTAGCTCGGCGCTCAGCCCCTTGGAACTCCCCCAAAAGATGGCTCAAATCAAAGTCAATCAATGCAGATTTGCACACGTGGCATGAGGACGTGGCAAGGAGCCTATGTAGCCAGACAGCCTATACGGCTCAGATGGCCATGCGACTGAGGAGGCCATGCGGCTGAGACATCCATACGGCCAGAACATCCTATGCGGCCCGAAGAATTTTTACATGGCCATGCTACTTATTCAAAGTATTTCAATTTTGCAAATTAAAAACTTTGAAGGGGGTCTTGTAGAAGCATGGAAAATAATAAAGAAAGACCTATGCGGCTCCAACAGAAGGATCCCCATGCGGCTCAGGATCCCCATTCGGCTCAGGAGTCCATGCGGCTCAGGGGTGCATGCGGCTCGGATAGATCCATACGGCTCAGAAAGAAGCCACGTGGCCTTCAAACAGTTCTTCTCTACATTCGGATGCATTTAATGCCCTGACGGCTGCTCTTACAAAAAACAGCCATGACAGCTCTGACATAAAGACGCAATAATGACTGACATAATGACGTGTTCATGGGAAAGAGGAGAAAATCTTCCTACAGTTGGCAAAATCCAATAAGTCCCGAGGCCACTCCATGCGGCCGCTCACTTCATGCGACTGTCCATTCGCATGCGGCTGCCTATCCCCGTGCGTCTACCCATCTGCATGCGGCTGCCTATCCCCATACGGCTGCCCATCTGCATGTGGCTGCCAATCCCTATGCGGCTGTCCCTCTGTATGCGGCTGCCTATCCTCATGCGGCTGCCCGGCTACGTATCCTCATACGGCTGTCCATCCCCATGCGGCTGCCCAGCCACGTGCGACTGCAGGTTTCATGCGGCTGAGAGGACCCCCCCATATGCGGCTCGGCCAGGACGGTCCAGTTGAGACACGTGGCGCTCTTCGCTACAATTGAGACACGTGGCAGTCTTATCTTCCCCGGAATTATGGGTGCTAATAAATCCTAACAAAATCAAATTTATTGCGATCGTCATAATGGCCCAGATCAAATCAAATCAAGCAAATTGGACACGTGGCAGGCTATCACAAATTACGAATATTCATGGCAATCAATATTTATTGCCCACAGAGATTTGATGCAATCACATTAATTGCTCAAATCTATTATATTCAAGATGAATGGCCCAGATTAATTGATCCTTAACCGCCGACTTCTCAAAGATGCAATCATTTGCAAATCCTAATGATCACACTCCCACTTCTATAAATAGCAAGGTGTTATTCCCTTGCGAGAAGGAGGATTCTGAGAAAAGGACGGAAGAATTCAGGAGAGGATAGGAGAGAAAAGAGAGAGAGCACTACAGAGACATCCAGAGATCCAGCAACCGAAGATGCAAGGGAGTCTCCCCACACGTCCAAGAGCATTTCTTCACCGGAGCCAAGGCTGCATCCGATCGTCCAAGGAGTAAGGCAGAGCTGCCGTCGCTTTCCCGAGCCTCTACCGTCACCCCCCAGAATCTAAAATAAACAATTGTACTTAGATTGATGTACCTAAGTTTCTGTCCCTAGGCTTTCTTTGTACAAACGAGTTTGTATTGTGAAGTAAAAGTCCAGTCCTCTGATATAATTGTTCTATTCTTTTATAATTCATGGCAAACACTAAAGTAGACCATCAATATTTAAGAAAAATAGCAAAAAAATTACTTAAATTCGTGTGTATGAGATTAAAAGTGTTCAGGTATAAGAAATGGCACATCTATATCTTGTTTAACATGGAAAAAGTGGAAGCAACAAACAGGAAGTTTACTCATCTGAGCCACTACCTGATCCTAATTTTTCAGAGAGATAGCATCCACATCTGCAGCAAACCATGCTTCCATTCTGCAGATATACCACTGCAGTACTTCATAGGCTAACCCTTCTTGCCTGAAAAATATAAGGCCTATGTCAGGTATGTTGTAATCTTTTAGGAAGGGCATACAACATGTGCTCCTATGGAACAGACAAACCATACCTTAACTGTGGATTCCTATCCAAAATAATTGAAATTGCTTGAAGAACAGACATGTCCGCAGCATTTTCATCTCTTACTTTTTTTATCTGTAATATTAAGACAGCAGATTTCTAGCGAGGGAGGATAAGTCCAAACCCAAAGTAGGGTATCATCTACATACAAGTGAACTGAACAAAAGTACCTCTCTCAGTATTCTCTCAAATAATTCTCCAACCTCAATGACTAGCTGCTGAGAAACTTGGTGTCCATTCTTATCAAAAAGTGCATAGCTGAAAATATTAAGAACTTTTAAGTATTTATGAAATGAATAATACTATGAATGACTATTCTCAACAACAAAAAAAAGCTGAATGACAAAATAATCGAGTAACACATAATTGAGAGAAAAGAGCTTGCAATGGTGATGCATCTATGACTATGCATATCTCGAATCATGGTCAATAACTACAATGACTCATCTAGCAATAAGAATTCAACTAAATCTTGTAACTTATAAGCAGAGAAGGTGCTGATCCAAGCTCCAAGATCATGCAAAAGGCACTCCATAAATCCTCCATTAATCAGTCAAATGATAAACATTGAAAGCGAAGATTTAATGGACGAAAAATTGGTCAAAGTTTGAACAAGGATACAAAAGAAAAAAGTTGTAATTATAAAACCAAGGTTCACAATATAGGCAGAAAGTAAAATTGCTGAAAACTGAAATAACAGACAGAATCAAAAACTAGAACATCCCCCATCTCCCCCCCACCCACCCATACACACAACAACAAAAAAGTGTCGAAGATGGTACTCATAGGAAGGATCCAAAACCGATACTGCGGACCTTGTGTGAAGCATGAACTTTGTAAGATTGGGGCTTCCATTCGATATACACCGTCTGTTACGATGGAAATTCTAAGTATCTGAGGGCCTTTCCCAAACAATAGGATAAATTCTGTAAGAAAGTCAACTTGCTCGTCTTTTCACGATGATTGGCAAAATCTTGTAACATAAATACATTTGCAGCTTCGCTTGGATCTGTATATTTTATTTGGGTGTCCAATGTTTGTAAACACCTAATCCACAGCCAAAAATTCTTTTTCCCCACACCCATGAAAACTTTATGATCATTTTCATTATACTCACAGCCTAAGACTTCAGCACAAATGACTACACAGCTTCATAGGGCTTATTTGAATCTTTCTTAATCCTCCTAGATTGTGTCATTAGCGTCAAGTTTTAATCTACCTCCTACCTATGAACTCAAACACATTTGTATGTCCTTAAATTTTTATTGTAAGTATGCAGTAGACTCTTTGGAGAGTCATTCCTATGCACTCTTTAGCTTGTTTCATATAGATGAATGTAGCCCTCAACGGCAAATTGCATATTTGCCTTTTCTTTGTCTAGAATTTTTCTAGTCTAGGAGAACTTTAGAGTGTACTCCTTGGTTGCATGAGGAAACAAATTGAGAAAGTTGGCGACTCAGAATAACACCACACACTATTACAAATTCTACAACAGTGTATCGTTCTAGAAACAACCAAAATCACATACATTTATCCAACGAAACCTGTAATCATCTCGAACGGAATCATACCTGAAACATCCCAAGATCCCGATTATAATCTGACTCGGGCAACGTCAAAGAAACAACCATCTGTAACCTACGTTCGGACAGAACAACCGGCCCGCCCTGCGCATCCAACGGCACGTGCGCAGCAGGGCTTGGTTTCGTATAATCGAAGCTCAAATCCCTCAATGTATGCATCGGCTCCTTGACGACCAACCTCATCAGCAATCCTCCGCCGACGAACGCCGTCACCATAATCCAGAGCAGTTCGAAGCAGACATAGCCCGACCAGAAGCATCCGAGAGCCACCCTCGCCGCCAATCTCCCCACATCCTGCTAGTTCCCGACCACCGGACGAATCCGCTCCGCCAAACCATTCCAAATGCCGAAAAGCCTCTCATTTATGCTATTCGTCGAGCGGTTCAGTATACCGAGAGGGTCGAGCGCTAGGGAGAAGGCGAAGTAGAGCAACCTGAAGGGGGCGGCGAAGAAAGAGGTGATCAAATTGACCTGGAAGATGACAGCGTTGACGAGGAACCCGCGACGGAGACGAGGAGGGACCCGTCCGGGCTTTTGAAGCGCTGATCTCTCGACGAGACGGCATTGTCGGTCTCCATTGATCTGATCAAAATAGAAACCTAAATGCAGCAAACCTAAATACAGCAAAACCTTGTATATGAACAAAACCACGCCGAGAGAGAAAGAGTCCATACTGCGTAGGTGCTCGACCCATTCTCCATTGATCTGATCTTTTGAGAGATTTTACTGAAGAGGAGTGAAATTGAACATTCCAGCAGCTTCCGTTCCAAATTATATGCATAGAAGAATGAAATCAACAAAAAAATTCAGATGAATGGAGTAAACCCTCTTCCCTCCTCTCCGAAAATGAAGTCGAGGCTAGGGTTAGGGTTTGTGGGAGGGGGCGTTGGGGCTAAGATTAGGGTTTGTAGGAGGTTGAAAGAAGGAGGAGAAGGAGAAGATTAGAGTTTAGGAAAATTTTAGGGTTCAGGGAGATAGAAATGAGCAAGAAACTGAAAGGGCTTTAGAAAATTTTAGGGTTCAGGGAGAGGAGGGAAGAGGGGGATGAGGGAAGCTCTAAAAAAGATCGGGTGTGAAGGGTTTTGTTGGAAGTTTATTAATTACAAGTTTGCCACCGCTCTAAAATATTAATAACGCTTTGTTTTATAAACGTTATAAAAAGCCCAGAATTAGCCCAAACCGTCATAGAAAAAAGGTATTTCGAACTTTGATAACGCTTAGGTATCAGGCGTCATCAATACGTCTTATCGAGCGTTATTAATAGGCCTTTTTGTTGTAGTAAATAGTCCAAAATAAGATAATCTACTAAGAAACTATGAAAAAAATAGATTAAGGTTTAGGAGTTTGGAAAAGAAGAAGAAAAAGACAGTTTTTATATATATTTAAAGTTTTATTGTCTTCTAAAAAATTTCAAAAATATTTGGATATTTAAAATATACAATATTTGTGTTGTTCGCTAGTAATCTTTATAGTGGCCTTAATATTTGCCAAGTTTATATGATTGTGTAGATAATCCAACTTTGTTATCAACCTATGAAATGTAGATTTGACATACAATGGAGATAGTAATATTACAAAAAGTAGACACGCAAAATATACTAAATTATTGTCAAAATTTTCAAACATTTACAAATGCATGTATGTGTTATTATTTTATTGAGTTTAAGTATGCATGCAAGTATTGTATGAGTAAAATATATAAGCATGCATGTGGCTTAAATTTAAATGTATGTCCAAAATTTTGACATGCCCTTAAGCTTCCTGTGTCATGATGATAGAAGTTGTCAAGATGGTGAAGCAATTCTACATGAGAACAAGGACTAAATATTTTGTTACTATTCTAAAAAATTCATTGCTAAAAATGGCTTCACGGCGAAATTAACAACAAAAAAGGATGCCAACCAGAATTGTGTCGCTTATTTGGATCTGTAGTTGTTTTGTCGCCTAAAAACATGCCACAAGTTATTAGCGTCATCATACACCATCTAAATTCATGGTATTAACAATAGTAAAAAAAATGTCTCTAATCACGAATAATATGTCGCTAGAAGACATAGCGATGCACAAAATTTTGACTAGATCGCGTACTAAAACTTCATTGTCTGTTAATGCAATGACGTAATAATCGATGTCGCTAACTTAATTAATCGCATTTAGCGGTATAAAGCATCAACGTCGCCAAAGTAGCAACGTTAAATAGTCGCCATTGGGTCGCCAAAACAACAACTAAATAGTGGCATCCTATTGGGGTAGTGACGTCCTTGTAGACATGGAAAAGTCTACCATGTCAGCACCTTAACAACGTGTTTTTGTAACATTTAACGACAAATACCTTTCCTTCTTAGCAATGCAGGTTGTGTCGCTAAGCGTCGCTATCTTTCCTAGATAGCAACACAAAAGTGACGTATAGCAACGTATTGATACAATTAGCGATCGATGATCTGCTACCGACTAACAATATCAGTTCTAAGTCTCTAGACGTCGCTAAACATCACTAAACACCAAAAAAATAAACAAAGATGCAGTACATCCAATATCGCAAAATAGAAACACAAAGAAAAACAATATATCACAAAAGATAAGAAATAAATTGTATAAGAACCCACAAATCTAATGTAATTAAAAAACAATGTTTGGAACATATGAAACTATTCCGCGATACATAAACTACGATACATAAGAAATCAAACTGGATAAGAAACCACTATATAACTGAATAAGGAATAGTGATACATAATCTTAGAATCACCATACAACATTTGATGCAACAATATCTAGTACAACATATTGATGAAATAAAAGACCCAACTAGAGCCGATACATAAACTCATGAAAAAATGTCCTAACTAGGACTACTAGTAGAGAGGAAGAGAACAACCGGACGAATTTATGTGACAATTTTCTCAAAGGTGTCATGTGTAAGTTGTACTGGTCGTGGATGTAGTGTCGTCGGTAGAGGTAGCCTAAATACAAATGCGTTGGATGGGCGTATCTACTCTAATTCCGATAATCTAGCATTGCATGAATCCATGGTGAAGAGCAGTCTACTAGGGCTCTCTGGGAATGACTCACCTAGTGCAAGTTGTGACTTATTCAGCAAGGTAATATTGCGTTACGTCGACAAAGCTTCATAATATTGTACCGAGTCGTCTAAGTCAGCTTTAAAAAATGGCGTCCATCGACTGGGTGACTCACAATATTGCGCTCAAGTTCTTTAAAACATGTTGCGAAGACCAACTTGTCCAGCTGGGGTTGGGTCTAGGGATCTATCTGTAACATCCTCTGGAGGAAGTTGTCTCAAAGAGACAATTATTAAGTCAGTGGTATCCTGGACTCATATTGATTCCAGCAAATGTTGCGTGGCCCTCGAATGCGCAGTAATAGTGGAGAGAGCTCTGGAGGTCTACGTCACAACATAGGCATAATGCGATCCTATACCATAGTGTGTATCCCACTGAAGCACACCAACCGTGATCTTCCATAATTCGTCGTCTAACGGAGCTGGGCACTATGAAAATACTGTATTTTACCGACGAAACTTACCGACAAAAAATAAAACGTCGCTATTTACCGACGGATGAGTGACTAACTAGCGACTGATTTTTTATATAAAATATACTGAAAATAATCGCCGCTAAATTCGTCGATAGTTAGTCTTTAATAATTAGCGACTACTTAGCGACAGAAATTTCCATCGCTGAGCTGCTGTAAAAGTTAAACGATAGCACTTTTTTTCTTATTCTCAAAATTTTCACCAAACTTAAATTTTCCTCCAAACTTCTTCTCTCCTCCTTCTCTGACCTCCTCCTCCACAGACCCCCTCCTCGGCGGTGACCTCCCTCTCGGATCCCCTCCTCCTCCTCGGCGACCTCCTCCTCCTCCGACTTCCTCCCCCTCCTCCTCGGTGGTGACCTCACCCTCCGACCTTCTCCTCCTTCTCCTCTCCCTCCTCCTCGACGACGACCTCCCCATCCTCCTCGGTGACCTCCTTCGACCTCCTTCTCCCCGCCTCCGATCCCCTCCTCCTCCGACCCCCTCACCTCCTCCTCCTCCTCCTCGGGTAAGTTTTTTTAAATTTGTTACTTCTTTTCATATTTATATTATGTGTTTAATTAACCTATACTTGGATACGAAAATTATGACACAATGTAGTAGCTAGGGTTTTGGACACGAACACTGACACAATATAGTAGCTAGGGTTTTGGGTATTCGTAAATTATGCAAAATTCGTAAAATTGGACGTTGGGCTTGGACATTGGACTTGGATACGATTCATTGGTCAACTTTGACACGAGCATATGTTGTTTACATGAATTTGGTTTGCTACTTTTGTAGTGAATAGACATATGTTGTTTACATGAATTAGGTTCATGTATGTATTCCTTTTCGATAGGATATGCCGATACCGATAGGATATTCGATTCCAATACCGATACGATACCGATAGGATATTCGATTCTAATACCAATCCGATACGGCCGATACCGAATTGATCGGCCGATACCAAGTTAACCATTCGTGGGTGTGTGTTTGTACATATACTTGAGTACCGATACCGAACTGATAGGCCGATACTAAGTTATAATTAGGTACTAAATTAATTTGGGGGATATATTTACAACATATATGGTACTTGGTGCAGAATTGGTTTGAGCAATGAGTCGATACTTAGTTGACCGTTCATGGATGTACAATCGGCAAAATGAGAGCAAGATTGGTTTGACGGATGATTTCAATGCAGGCGTCGAGGAATTTCTGAGATACGCCAGTAGCCAACCTTATTTCATGAATGGAAGGCTCATAAAGTTCCCTTGTGTCAATTGTCATAATATACCATTCAGAGAGGTAGATCTCGTGAGATAGCACCTCTACAAGAAGGGTTTCGTACCGAACTATAACGAGTGGACGACTCAAGAAGAACCTTTGGTTCAACAAAGTCATTCCTCCTTCAATACGGAGGTGGAAGACCCCACTCTTGGAGACTGCTTCCAATATCGTTGTCGAAACTTGGCATATGAGTTGGTATTTGATGCGGCTTGTGCCGGTCCAAGTTTTGATCCGGAGGATCCGAATCCTGTTGCAAAGGAGTTCTATGATATGTTCAACCATATCGATACTCTGTTATATCCGGGTTGTGATTCTCATTCTGTCATATCGGTGGTGATGCGGTTGTTGAACATGAAGTCTAATTTTTAACTTACCGCAAGAATACTACGACCGGATAATTCAGTTTGTTAGAGAGTTACTGCCAAACGAAGCGAAGGACTTGCCAGAAAACTTTTACAAGTCGAAGATGATGAAACGAAAACTCGGATTAGGCTACAAAAAGATAAATTGTTGCCGAAACGGCTGCATGTTGTACTACAAGGAGAACAATGATAACAAAAAATATATTTTCTGTCACGAGGATCGGTACAAGCCCATTCGGGGCAAAGGAAAATTAACTGCACGAGCAAGGTTGTGCCCCTACAAATACATGCAGTTTTTGTCGATCACAAAGAGGCTATATGTCCTCGAATACTGGAGAACACATGACATGGCATAGTAAAGAGCGGAAGATGGATGTAGTGAATTATTTCATCCATCCGATGGAGAGGCATGGAAGCATTTTGATCGATGTCATCCTGGATTTGCTGCGAAGCCTAGGAATGTTCGGCTGGCTTTATGTTCTAATGGATTCACTCCTTTCGGACAGTCGGGGGCTCAATACTCTTGTTGGCCGGTGATTTTGACCCCTAACAATCTACCACTGTAGATGTGCATGAAGACACCTTATATGTTCTTAACACTTATCATACCTAGTCCAAAAAATCTAAAAAAGAACATCGATATCAACTTGCAACCGTTGGTGGACGATTTGAAACAATTATGGCAGTTCGGCGTTCAGACGTATGATATATCGATGGAACAGAACTTTCAGATGAGAACGATGTTGATGTGGACCATCAATGATTTCCCAGCATACGGAATGTTATCTAGGTGGAGTACTCATGGTATTATGTCTTGTCCGATATGTATGAAAAAGAGTAAGGCATTTCGCCTTCAGAATGGAGGAAAAGTTTTTTTTTTGCCATCGTCAGTTCGTTCCAATGTCGGACCCATAGAGAAGGAACAGGGACGCCTTTAGAGCTGGTAAACAGGAACTAAATCCTCCCCTGTTGAGATTGACTGGAGATATCATTTGGGCAGAGGTAGAAGATTTGCCGACTGTAAAGGAAGATCCGAGTTCAGGCCATCACTTAGAAGGATTCGGACATAGTCACAATTGGACGAAGCGGAGCATCTTTTGGGACTTACCTTATTGGAAGGACAATCTCATAAGATACGATCTTGATGTCATATATATTAAGAAAAATGTATTCGACAACATCTTTAATATGGTGATGGATATCAAGGAAAAAACGAAAGACAATCCCAAAGCAAGAAATGATATAGAAATTATTTACAGGGGTCCAGAGTTGCATCTAACACGAAGATCTAATGGTAACTGGGTCAAGCCCTCAGCACCATTTACACTGAGTAGGGATGATAAATTGATAATATGCAATTGGATTATAATGTTGAGATTCCCTGACGGTTACGTGTCGAATTTGGTAAGATGTGTCGATCTCAACGAACGCAAGCTGATAGGGATGAAGAGTCATGATTGCCACGTGTTCATGGAGCATTTACTTTCTATCACTCTGGGAGAGATGCTGCCTTCTCAAGTATGGGATCCGCTGGCCGAGTTATCTATATTTTTTATAGATTTGTGTTCAAGTAAGCTGACGGTGCAACATATGTTTGAACTTGAGGAGAAGATTGTATTGACATTGTGCAAGTTAGAAAAGGTGTTTCCTCCCGGCTTTTTTATAGTATGGAACATTTTTTGATTCATCTTGCATACAAAGCACGTATCGATGCTCCCGTCCATTATCGATGGATGTATCCATTTAAGAGGTATGAAATGTTTAATTATCTAGTACTAATAATTATTTTATTCAAACAGATCTAATATTGAATATATTATTTATAGATATCTACATTACCTGAAGAAGAAGGTGGACAATAAGGCCTACGTTGAAGCATCGATATACGAAGCATATATTATTGAAGAGGTCTCAAACTTCTATTCAATCAACTTTGATACTCATGTCAGAACAAACTGGAATAGAGCACCAAGAAATGATGAAGGTGAGGTCGATGAACCGAATCGTGGAATCCGCACTATCTTCAATGTTGGTGGCAAGCCTACAAGTGCTTCTAAGTTACGATGGTTGGCGGATAATGAGTTTGAAGCTGCTCATCGATATATCTGCCTAAACAGTGGTATAGAGGAGATGGAAGATATAGAGAAGTAAGAGACATTATTTTGCTATGTTATACTCCAATTTTGCGATATACTTGTAAAAATTTCTCTAACTTCTCTATTTTTTATCATAGTATTTTTAGAGCTGAGATAAAAGTGGAGAGACCTAGCATTTATGATGATGATCTTGCTAGAGAGGTTGACAAAAAAATTTCGTCGTGGTTCCATAACTATGTAAGGATTAGTATCATTTAACTATTCCAAATTTGATTGACCGACGAAAGGACTTTTGTCCTAATGACGTTATGATACGTGATGTTTTAGGTTCTTCATCCTGGCACACAAATGACCGACGAAAGACTTCGAGCACTAGCTATCGGACCAAGCAAGAGGGCGAAATGTTGGGATGGATATACCATCAATGGCTTCAAATTTAGAACCACTGATAAGCCTATCAATCACTCATTTGTCGATGAGGGGGCTAACGACCCAAAGAATTTCGGAGTTTGTGTAAGGGTTTCAGTCTACGACGTCGATCCAGAATTTAACTATTACGGTGTTTTAAGAGATATTGTAGAGCTGGATTACTCTTTTGATACCCAAATTTGACTATCATTTGACTGTTGGACGTGTTTGTATATGTACTATATTGCGACTGTTGGATGACTTTATGTATTACTGAACATATTTGATTGTTTGACGTGTTTGATCGATATGCTTGGGTTAATTTTTTATTATTGGGGTTATATTTAATATATATCTTTTGAATGTAATGTACATCTATATTCACAGGTTTGAGCAAAGCTGGAACAGTTTAATCTGGTAAAAATAAAAAGTTTAGCGACTAACCAGACGAATTAGCGACGAAAAACTGGAAATTTTCCAGGCTAGCGACTGATTTTCGACGGATTAGCAACGAAAAACTGAAAAAAAAAATTACGTTAGCGACTACTCAGCGACAAAAATTTCCGTCGTTGCGCTTCTGTCTGATACCAAAACCGTATCAGACGAGTCGGCGACGGAAATTTCCGTCGCTGAGCTTCTGGAAAATTTAGTATTTTAGCTCACTAAAAATTGTCGGTAGTCCGTCGCTAATATGTCGCTGTGGTTACAGACGTTTAAAATTCGTTGATAATCCGTCGCTATATTTTGTCGGTAATTTCGTCAAAAATCCGTTGCTATAGCGACGGATTACCGACGTTTTTGTTATAGCGACATTATGTTTATCGACGTCATGTTTCCATCGGTAATCCGTCGGTAAATAGGTTTACGTTTTTAGCGACGAAATTGTCCGTCGCTAAATACCAATATTTTTGTAGTGGGGGGAGCATGCGAGGAAGTAGTTTCCTCTCTCTTTCGCCTAGTATGGCATCCTGTTGCATCATCACCTCACGAAGTATTAGAAACTCGTCCTCTCTCTCTCTCTCTCTCTCTCTATATATATATATATATATATATATATATATATATACAAAATTGCTCCAAACTCAGTCGGCTGGTTTTGTATTGTAGAACCACCCTGTGTTATGGGTTAGATTGAAATTTAGTGGTTGAGATTAAAAGATGTAGACCCACCACCTTTTTTAAGTCATTTAATCCCAACCATGCAATTCCAATCCAACGTGTATATATATATATACAAAATTGCTCCAAACTCAGTCGGCTGGTTTTGTATTGTAGAACCACCCTGTGTTATGGGTTAGATTGAAATTTAGTGGTTGAGATTAAAAGATGTAGACCCACCACCTTTTTTAAGTCATTTAATCCCAACCATGCAATTCCAATCCAACGTGTATAACATAGATTGGTTCTATAATACAAAACTAGCGGGTTGGTTCTAGAGTACTCCTCTCTCTCTCTCTCTCTCTTTATATATATATATATATATATACTACAACAAAAAAGCCTATTAATAACGCTCGATAAGACGTATTGATGACGCCTGATACCTAAGCGTTATCAAAGTTCAAAATACCTTTTTTCTATGACGGTTTTGACTAATTTTGGACTTTTTATAACGTTTATAAAACAAACCGTCATTAATATTTTAGAGCGGTGGCAAACTTATAATTAATAAACTTCCAACAAAACCCTTCACACCCGATCTTTTCTAGATCTTCCCTCCTTTCCCATCCCCCTTATTCTTCATACTTCTTCTCAATTTTTTTTCCTCCATAATAAAATTAGGGTTAGGGTTTGGGTCATGGTGGAAGAGGGGGCTCTGGCGAGGGCGTTCGTGGGGTGGGAGGAGGTGGTGGTGTCGAACGACAAGGGGAGAAGGGTGGTGAACTACTTCGTGAAGGACTCGGAGGGGAGGAGGGACCTGGCGGTGGTCGGGAGGGAGAAGAGCGCCAGGCACATGACATACGTGGTCAGCAGCCAGTTCTTCCGCTCGGCCCTCGTGTGGAGGAGGTCTTCGTCGCCGGAGGCGGCGCTTGGGGATGTTGGGTTTGGGTGCCTCAAGTGAAAGTCCAGGCGGGAGGTCGTCGATTGGCTCTCCGAAATCATTACAGGTGAGTCGAAAATTTCTCTTTTTTTTGATTTTTTTGGGATTTTTGGACATGATTCTGTGGAAAGATTGGTTTTTTATTTGGTTTAGTTGATTGATTAGGTAGAAAACCGGGAAGGGGGAGGGATTAGGGTTCGGAGACCCGGACCTCCTCACGGTGAAGGCCGCCAGAGCCATCGAGACAGCCGACCTCGTCCTCTACGACCATCTCGTCTCCGACGAGGTCCTCTCGCTCGTCGGGGGCAGCACCAGGATGCTCTACGTCGGGAAGACCGCTGGGTACCACAGCAGATGCTAACGTCGTCAGGATCAAAGGAGGGGACCCTCTGGTAAATATTCCGTTCCGTTCCATTGTTTTACATCCCTGATTTTGGTGGGCGTGTCCTATTGTATGCTGAAGTGTCTGATACGTATCCAATTTCGACTTGGAAATTTTGATTAAGCGGGCACTCGGGTTGTCCAAATGAATTATCGAAGTTTTGAATGCTAAAGGATTAGAGTATTTGCATGATAAAGCCAGACCTCCGGTTATTTACCGTGACTTGAAATGCTCAAATATCTTACTCGGAGAGGGATATCATCCCAAGTTATCGGACTTTGGATTGGCAAAGCTTGGTCCTGTTGGTGATAATACTCGTGTATCAACAAGAGTAATAGGCACTTACGGATATTGTGCACCTGAGTATGCAATGACCTTGCTACCCAGAATTACAGATATTCTTGTGTGCTGTTATTTTTCTTTGTCATTGTATTTCATGTCATCTGACCAATGTCTATGTGACTATACAGTATTCAGTTAGTAAGAGGATCAGATATGGTTTGTTGAAAATAACTTTATTTGTTCTGGATTTAGGTTCCATTTAAATGCATTATACTGGCTGTCTAATTGCCCTTCCACATTAGGTTGGAAGGATACTGGAGAGTGGACAAAGGATGATCCCCGTACCCCCTGGTTTATTCTTTTGGCATGTTGGACCTAGGCGAGTTTTATGCATCCTATATCCACACGTTCATTTACTATTTAGCTGAATTGGATACTTTCGAAGATCGACTATAGTTCAAAATACTACATTCAAACCTTGAGATGCTTCATCAAATATAGGTACAATATTAAGAATAACACTTGATGTAATTTATTGCAGCTTATACCTTTAAATCATTTTTTCAAAGAAAACATTTCTTTTCAATACTGAGGAACAAGGATTTAATGTATACTGGGTTAAGATTCTCTTACTTTTGGTTTTCACAATCGAGTTCATAAATAATTGATGGCCCCAAAATAATAGTTACATGTTTATGATGAAGGCTTTCTTCTTGTTGTACTTCATCAATTTGGGATAAAGGCATTGTTGTGGTTGTTATTGTTGTCTTCGTTATATTTCAAAATATTGAGTTCATAAGTGTCTTCATGAGTATATTATTTTTCTATTGTGTGCATGCAGAGGGAGAGTTTATGATTTTTACTGGAACGAAGATGATCCGTGGACGATTGTTAGTGTATCTTTTGACTCTAAGATCATTAATGGTGGTGGGACACTGCAGGTATGTGGTTTAGAATTTTTTTCCTTTTCTTTTTTATGTTCAGTATGTAGCCTGTAGCATGATCTCCATTGAGTATAAGAGAGCAAACGATGGTATAGCTATGAACATGAGGATGATTCTCGGAAATATGGTCCGAGTAATTTCAATAGTAGTTCCATGAACAATCCTTTTCGGGATTGCATTAGTTTGCTTGTAGAAATACCATAAAGTGCGGACAAACTTCGGATATTGCTATTAGTTTATTTTTTCCCCTCTTTTTTTTGTATTTTCTCTTCAAAATCATTAATTTGAAAATTTGGATTTTCTGCTACCCAATTCCTAAATACGTGATACATCATATTAGAGAAAACAAAACAAGAAAGCAAACATTTGCTTGAAAAGCGGATGAAATTACATTTTTCAAAAACATCACAAGGAATATGGCGGCTTGAGAGACCCTTCAGAGGTATTATAGGAATAGTGAAAAGGCAATTCCTTCTCTTGATCAAAAACATCACAAGCACTTGCTGTAGCTGCAATGTGTGTCCAGGAGCAACCCACTATGAGGCTACTCATGGCGAACGTCATCACAGCTCTCAATTACCTTGCTTCCTAGAATTACGACATCTATCATGCTCGTAGCACTTCTCTTCCGACCCTGCCCGTGTCTCGTACTCTACAACCAACATGGGAGGGAGAAAAGGAAAGAGCGACAGGACCACTGCAGAAGAGTCTAAATGAATTGGATACATCTATGTGTATCCAGGTTTTCTGATTCGAAGTGACCTGGTATAAATTAGACATGAAATAGCATTCCTTCTCTTGATTGTACAGCCCAAACCAGAACAAGAGGTTAGTAACCATATTCTATACTACAGTGGCATCATTCTATTTTAATTGCAGTCTTTCTTCAATTTTGACTTGATTCTTTGTGCATCTTTAATTCTTTATGACCTATATTGTATCAGTTTGTTATTTTTCTTTTGAGAATTGTGATGCAATTTACCTCAAGATGAAGGGAGACTACTACAGGTCATCTCATATGGATTCATAAGGAGAAGGGAAAAAAAACTGTTAGCAAATTGTTCTTTATACAATCACGGAAGAGAAGTTCCCATCTCATCTTTAGTTATATTGTTAAATTCTTGTTAGGAACCTTGCGGAGTTCCAGAAAGGTGCTGAGAGAAAAGAGGCAGCTGATAGCACTCTAGTGGCATACAAATCTGCTCAGGTCGACCCTTAATTATATTGATTTCTTCCTTTTTGCCACATAACATTCCTTTTTGTATGTTGCAGATATATTTATACTTTGAATATGGATCCTGACCTTCCAGTTTCTCTTTTAAATTCTGCAACCGTTACACCATGTTAATTTAGGAATTTTTGTTGTTGTTGTCTTGGTGTTAACAAGGGAGTAATCTAACTATCAGATTTTGTCATCAATACTATTTATCTGCTTTGGCCATTCTTTTCGGTCTGAGAATCAAGAACATTTCTTATTATATTTTGGTTTACCATAGTTGTCCTATATTTGGTCTAAAATTTGGACTGTTTGTTTGATGTGTAGGACATTGCACTTGCTGATCTGACCCCAACTCATCCGATAAGGTTCGGCCTGGCGTTCAACTTTTCAGTGTTCTACTATGAGATTTTGAACTCGCCAGACCTTGCTTGCAAGCTTGCAAAGCAGGTTCGTTTCTGCATCTAGTTTGGTTTACATAATACATATAGAATTAATTGATTGTTGAGTTGACAATAAAAGTTTAACCATAATTACAGTATGGTGTACCTTGTAAGTGTAGATTGTTTTTTAATGCCCATTTTTTAAAAATATATCTTTGGTAAACATTATCAGAGTGAATAAGAATATTCATAGATGTTACAGTTTTATAAAGCGTGGATGCTGTGATACAGTTGTCGTGTCATGTTATGTCTATGTTAAGCATGTATTGGAAGCAACATGAACACACCAAATATACATGGGCATGGCAATATGGATTTAATTATTTGACCATGTCAGTATCATATAAACCATTGTGTCTGATCATGCAACAAAAAAATGCTTTTACCATATGCAGTGAAATCTCTATTACCAATTTAATGATATTTCCTTATTTTAGTAAACATGAATGATGCAGGATAGATAATTTAACCGTGTCACTAAAATATTTTTTTATTAATTTGCAGGTCCTCTTCTCCTTTTAAAGTTTAAAAAATGTGTATAAGTCCTTCGTTTCTTGCAATTTTTACATTATATTACAAAGTATATTGAACCTTATTTTTATCTTTTTCAGGGTTTTGCTACATGTTCTGTGGACAGTTTTGATGTGGCCAAGTTTTGATGTAGACAATTTTGGTAGTTGTAAATGTATATATGTATTTGGATATTCTATTTTGAGAATGTAATGAAGATGTTGATATTTACTCTATTTTGAGAAATATAATAAAGATGGTGATATATAATGTTAAGTTTTTGTAATGTAATATATACTGTGCAGTATAGAGCATTATAAATATGCTAATTTGAATAATATAAAGTGTTATAAATGTGCTGCATTGAGCCTATACATATTATCTATTCATGACATTTTAAAATTGTTCTGAATTGTGCACTATATATTAACTATTCATAACGCTTTTATAGAAACTATTCATGACGGTTATTTTATGACGCTTTTAAAAAACATTTATAACACCCGTTTTCATAAATGGTTGCTTTAAAAAAAAAGCGTCATGGTATGTCATTAATGACGCTTTTTAGCCGTCATTAAAAGAGTTTTTTGTTGTAGTGATATATATATATATATATATATATATATATATATATATATATATATATATATATATATATATATATATATATCAATCTTTCGATAAGCTAATTACTAATTAATATATAGCAATAAATACACCAACCCCCCTATGTTTCATGAGTATATATACTCGTTATGCATTAATTACTAATATCTACATTACAAAATGGCTACGTCAATGTACTTGAATATTTCCTAATACAATCCAAAATAGAAAGAAAAAAAAGTGCTTTGGTTTTGCAATACTTACGCAGCTTTGGGAGACACTGTTGTCGATGAGATTTTCATAGTTACCATGAGTGGCTAGGAAGACGGTCGCATAGTAGCATCAAGTTCCTTCTACACCTGAAATTACAAACATCAATTATTATTCAACTTGAACACATATATCCATAATTGAATAAATTAGTATAATCTAAATTAAATAATACGTCAATGTATTATTTACTTACCCCTCAAGCTTTTCCAATTCTTTCTCATCATATTTGAGTAATAATACAACTGAGCAGCCCTTAGCTCTTCGTAATTAAATATCTCATTTTATTTTCCCTACATGTCACAACCCGCACCCACTGTGAGGGTACGAGTACGTAACAGCGCCCAGCCTACACCGTAGTGTCGGCGGTAGAACGCTGTTCTAGGTCATGAACTATAACTAACACAATATAAAATACTCTCCAACTGGAGGCCAAGTCACAGAAGGTACAACTCAATCACAATCTAGAGGTAGAATATAGCACGACGAAATAAATAAAAAAATCCTCAAAACTGAAGTACAACAGAAATTAAATAAATTAAAGTTAACAAACACAAGTCTCAACATCTCTATAATAATACAACTCTGAAATCAAAGACAACAACTAACATGAAAACAAGAATAGTCTAGACTATCTACACTATGCATGGGTATCATCCTCAGTAGCTGCCTGAACCTCCCCAGGGGTCCAGGTTGCGAGTGTCATCTAGGCAAGCTCCATAGTAAGGGGTACAGGGTTCCTTATCATCCTCTGTAAAAAATTTAACAGGTCCAGTCAGGACGGGAGCGAGCATAATACATCTCACACAGATCATAGCAGGTTAGCAAATACAAACGTGCAAAAGAGTACGATACATGAAAACTGAAAGAATGTACATGATATAAATAGAGAGAACTGTAATGGAAATATCTACTATAAGTAGAGAACTATCAGTGACTAGTGATTTAGAGTACAAAGTCGACATATGAACGGCTGGAATTGTACATGAATATACTAAAGAGGCGCACATGGTTATACTACTTTGGAATTGTTCACATGACTATTTATACTTCCCCATACCCCAATCAATACACAAGGATCCAGACAAGTTATGTTACGTACATGATTTTGACATGAAAGCCATAGATGGGTGTACATGAATTAAACATGAGGGCTCAGATCTGAGTGCACATGAAGGCCCATGAAGGGTACACATGAAGTATAGGTTATACATGAGATACATGAAAAACATGACCGAATATGAGAGCACATGAGAGTACACGAGCATGCATAAACGAGCATGAAGCATATGAGAAACATGAATAACATGAGAGCGAGGAATACATGATGTACATGTAACACACGACATAATGTATCCGATGCTCCCGAGGGGGATAACATCTCATGTAGGGATCCATATAGTACCAATCCGTGATAATATCGTGACAGCATCAAATAAGGTAATCTAGAGCAGGAATATAATCCTAAGCAAGTTATGAAATGATCAGAGAATGTATTCACCTGCGATGTGAATGTCTGTAAGAATATACTGTCCGAGATGAGGTATCTAACTCCTATTTAGAGCAACACAAGTCAAGATGTATACAGGGGATGATAAAAGAAATGTACTATGCATCTGCATGCTGTCTAGGTCAAACTAGACTATAGTCAACACTTGATCAACTCTAGTCAACCACACTAGTCAAACTAGGTCAACTTAACCCAAGCAAGTCTCACTAAGCCTAACCAACCTATTCTAGCAAGCACACATCATCACAATGCCAAACAAGCCATCAATCACATAATTTATATTATATATAATTCATATATTGCATACACTAGATATACATTTAGGCAATCAACTATATATACATTAGGCATTCATAGGAACATTTCAATGAGTTAGTGTAAACATACATGCATATATTAGCATACAATACTAGGCCTATATAACATGGCATTATATATATATATATATATTTATATATATATATATATATATATATATATATATATATAATATAATGCATAGAAGAGCTAAATGTATATATAATACAATGCATAGAAGAGCTAAATGTATATATATATATATATATATATATATATATATATATATAGGCATGCATTCATGTAAAAGGGCTATAGAGGGTTAGTGAGTGAGTTGTATAGCATGTTAGTGAAAGAGGGGGTTCAGTGTAGTTAACAGGTTACATACAAGTTTAGTTAGAAGCAATGCACAGAGTACGTAGAGGTTATAAAGTGTATAGAGCTCAGTTTAGGTGTGTGTGTGGATGAACATCATGTCAATCTCAGATTTCAATGTAAAACATGTGTCAACTCTCAACCTAAACTGTAACGTCCGTATTTCGGAATACGTATTTTAATTAGTCTTATATATATTTCGGACCTATATTTTATTTTCTCGGATTTTTGCCTGTAATTATATTTTGGCTCGACTTGCGGATTTTGATTTTCTCGTAAATTAGGTTTTTGGACCTGGCATAGTTTTATTTTTTGTGGAGAAGGGTTTGGTTTGGTTTGCATTGGACTACCTTAGTTAACCTCCACCCTCAACACAACACACCATCCCTCATTAAAACCCCACCTAACCTTCTCTCTCCTCATTACTCTTTCATTAATTTCCTCCATCTTCTTCTTCTTCCTTCCTCCACACAACACCTAACACCATAGGCAAGTGCACCTTGCCACCAAATAAGCACCCCATTTTATTTGTCCATTAGCTAGATTAGGCCATGGTGAACAACATTAGAACTTGGCATTTTATGATTTAGAGCTTCCATTTTTCTAGATCTAAGTTTTAACCATTTTCGGATTTTCTTGGTTTTGATCTATTAAACTTAGATTTTTCCTTGTTTTGAGGCTTCCATGTGGAAGAGAATTCAATTTTACACAAGTTAGAACTTTGAAAATCCAAATTTGGTTTTGTTTTGGCTAAGTTATGAAGATTGAAAATTTGGAGTTCTTGGGGTTTTTTCTCGGCCTGATGGAGAAGATGACCCTCGGCCAGCGCACTTTAGCGTAAGGCCGAACTGCGCACCCTTCCTCGGCCAGCGCTCTTTAGCGCTGGGCTGACCCGCACTGGCGCTATTTAGCTCCAGCGCCTTCCTTCCATTGGCGCACTTGACCGCTGCGCAGCTCGCTCCCCAGCGCGCTTGACCTCAGCGCAACCTGACTCCCAGCGCGGCTTGGCTCTAGCGCAACCCAACCCTAGCGCAGCTCACCCCCTGCGCAGCTTGACCCAGTGCAACCCGACCCAGTGCAACTCGTCCTCAGCGCAACCTGCCCTCAGCGCAACCCGACCCAGCGCAAGCTGACCCTAGCACAACCCGACCCCCAGCGCAACCCACTTGCCCATGATGGTTTGGTTTTATTCCTTGGACTTGGCTTCTCTTTTGTGGATTGGAGTTTTGAGATCTCGTTTCACACAACACGACTATCTTGACCCAACACGACCTGGCACGATTTTCGGTGTTTTGCTTATGACTAGTACGGTTTTTGTAATTTCTGTGATTCATGATCCTAGTACTCTCTAATCTTCTTAGTAGTGACCCGATGGGGTACTCTCTTAACTTGTAACCTGTGATTCATAATTAATCTCTGTAACTGGATAACTTGATAGTGGCCCGTGGCGGCGCACTCCTGACTTGTAACTTGACTTGACTTGATGCTGTTGCGATGGCTAACTTGACTCATATAATCAACTCTGACGCCGTGGATGTTCATTTTTGCTGCTTTGTGTAATTCACTTGTCTTGTCTCGCATCATGTCTAGGACGTGACTCCTTGGTTACTATGGTCAGGGATTCACACTGAATATGGATTAGACTAATTACTAGATCAAACTATAGTTCATGGAGAATTTCCAGTCACAGGCGATCTCGTTATCTGGGCGATTTAAATAGACTTGTAGCCTGCCGACGAGTAGGGCACATTTCCAGCACACTGTCATGTGTTGCACCCTCTAAGTCACCTAAGGGTATATTATCTCCCGGGCAATGTACCCAACCATACTCTCAACCCGTGGAAGGATAACTGGATAGTCTGCAGGGCTTGGGACTGGGAATTTCTCATTTGCATCTTGCTAGTAATTAGGCTTGTGATAACCCTAGTTAGTTAAGTAATAAGCCGTAGTATTGCTTGGCCGCTTGTGAATGGATGGTGTCCAGCCTTGTCTAAGTCTCGTCTAGTCCCAGTACCTGGTACTCCTGAACATGATTGTTTTACTTATTTTTAACAATAAATGGGTAGAGACAAAGAGCTATCCAGGCGAAGGGTTACAACCCCGGTCCTTGTTTGGGTTAAGGGTCGTAACCTGGCTCCCGGAATGGTTCCACATCCCTAGTCGTTTATTGTCCTGTTGTACTCTTTATTACTTGTACTTTCTTCTAGTTCTTATGTTCTGATATGCTGGCTTTTGTTCTTATTTCGTGGCCTCCTTGTGGCACTTGCTCTTTCTAGGGTTTGACCCAGCTGGTTTTGTATGGCCAGATTTCGGAGCAACTCCCGAGGATCTACCGAACTTCCAGCCCAATGGTGACGACTAGAAGGAATCCGGGCTACGAGTGGGTTTTCCATTTTGATTCGCTCACTATATTGTAAAATTATTCCTTTGAGGCGTTTAGCCGACGAGCACCTGTTAGCTCGATGCATATTTACTTACTGTCTGCCTACGGGCTGTAACATGATTAACAAATCCTAGGGTTGATTATATATGACTGAACTCTTGCTAGTCTTGACATTTTGTACGACTAGCTTCATGATCATCCAATATGTAATGTATGTGACGCCTTGCTATTATATATTTGATGCTCTGACATCTTGTAACTATTATTGCTTGCTTAAGATTGAGATAATAGGCTTGTTCATGACCATATGAGACTGATGGCTTGTAGTTAAACCCTGATATATCTAGACAGCCGTGACCGTATAGCGAGGTGGATTCCATTTCAATATACGTAGCTGGCTATGTACGCCCCCGCTCTCCAGTATTCTGGTTCTGGGACGTCACATGGTTTAAGTGGTGGTCCATGCAGGTCTTGTAAATCAAGATATATGAGGGTTTACCAGATAGATGTCTCAATCAGTACTCATCCTTGATCTCTGTTCATATCCTCTGAATCTCTGGATTCTTGCCCTGATCATGTGCTTGTATTATTGATCTGTCTTGGTCCTTCCTTATTGTTCCCTATGTCGTCTTCTTCAGCGATACTGTACCTGACCCCGCCGATCAGCGAGGTAGGGCACTTCCCGTGGACCAGCAGCAACCCGGAGATCAAGCCCAGCATTCCGGAGTAGCTCCAGAGTTGTACATACTGGAGGAGAGCCCCAGTTCAGCCCGTTCGACCTGTCGAGCCTGATGATGGCACCTTGGTAGATCTCATCAGGACCTTGATAGCTTTCCAGGATCGTAGAGGAGACGCCTTGCACCAGGCAGTGGCAGATGCTTTGACCAGAGGCGGTCATCCAGGGAACAGCACGACCAACAGCTTCAAGCGCTTGAACCCTCCATTCTTCGACGGCAGGAAAGATGCGATTGCCGCGGACGCTTGGCTTCAGGATACCGAGGTGGTTCTGGAAGCAGCTAGGACACCTGAGAATGAGAAGGTGGCGGTGGTACGCCTACAGTTGCTAGACTTAGCTCGCAGTTGGTGGACGGCGCAGGCCGTGGGATTAGCAGCGCTGGTCACTTGGGCGGTATTTAGAGAAAGATTTCAGACGAAGTATTTTGATGCTGTAGCTCGGTATGACCTGCAGACGAGGTTTACCAGCTTGAAGCAAGGAGGCAGAATGGTCGACGGTTATGCATCTGAGTTTTCTAGACTCAGTAGGTTTGCCCCCACCTTGGTGGCAACCGAGTTTGACAAGGCCCAGCGGTTCCAGCAGGGGCTGCATTTGGAGATCTTGTTGGCAGTTGAGCAGTTCGAGCACCAGACATTCGATGCAGTATTGAGGGTAGCTAGGAGGCACGAGTATACCTCCCAGAGGATCGTGGATAGGACCGGAGGTAGGAAGCGGTCCCACATTCAGATGCACCAATCATCAGCTCCAGCCCCGGCAGCAAAGGGTTTGACCATTGGAACTCCGAGGCGGGCAACCTCAGTAACGTCGGTTCAGCATTCAACCCCGATGTACCCGCAGTAGCAGAAGCAGAAGTAGACTTTCGCGATAGGATGTTCTCATTGCGGGAAGCCAGGGCACGTGGTAGCAGATTGTCGCAGGGCGCAGGGATTGTGCCTGGCTTGTGGAGCGGCAGATCACAAGATAGGAGCCTGCCCGAATAGGGGTAGTTCGTCCTCTTTCAACCTAACCAGTCCGTCGGTTAGGGGACCAGCACCTATGCTGCAGCAGCAGTACCCGAGGCTATTTTTGCCTCAGGCCCAGGCATTTCAGCAGCAGAACCAGCAGCAGTACACCCAAGCCCAAGTACAGAGCAGGCAGAGAGGTTTCCAGCAGAGGGGACCCGCAGCCAGAGGACAAGGTCAGACAATGATGATGGCTATGGAAGAAAAGGTTGCACCAGGTGAGGTAGTGGCAGGTACTATTCTCCTCAACTCCTCTCCAGCATCGGTATTATTTGATTATGGTGCATCGCATTCATTCATGTCTTCACGATTCGCGACACGGATAGGATTGGAGCTAGAGTCATTATCAGTGAGGCTTAATATACTTACTGGTAATGGTTTTGTGGGAGTAGATCGAGTGTTTTCCTCGTGTCGGATCTTAGTTAGCGGTAGAGAGTTTCCCGCTAGATTTATAGAGTTCCCTATGGCAGACTATGATGTAGTCTTAGGCATGGATTGGTTGAGAAACCAGTATGCTAGGATAGACTGCCATGTTGGCAGGGTTATCTTTAGTATTCCAGGCAAGCTAGAGTTTTCATTTTCCAGAGGCACAGTGGAACCATCTTTTCCAGTATTGCGGATGGCAGTAGCAGCGGTACAGTTACCCCAGATAGTTGAAGAGTTTCCAGATGTCTTCCCAGAGGAACTTCCAGGGATGCCGCCAGAGAGGGAGATCAAGTTTACTATAGAGTTGATCCCCTGGACAACACCAGTATCAGAGCGAGTCTACAGGATGGCGCCTTCAGAGTTGGAAATTTTGTACAAGATGATTGAAGAACTCAGGACCAAAGGATTCATCCGTGCAAGTGGATCGCCTTGGAGAGCCCCAATGCTTCTTGTGAAGAAGAATGATGATACGTCCAGGTTATGTGTAGATTATCGTACCTTGAACTCGGTGACAATCAAGAACAGATACCCACTCCCGAGGATAGATGACTTGTTTGATCAACTCAAAGAGGCTTCAGTGTTCTCGAAGATAGACTTGCGGTCAGGATACCACCAGATCAGGGTCAGAGAGCAGGACATCCCGAAGACAGCTTTTCGATCTAGGTATGGGCATTGGGAGTTCCTTGGTATGCCATTCGGAGCGACCAATGCGCCAGCCGTATTCATGGACCTCATAAATCGTATCTTTATGCCTTACTTGGATCAGTTCGTGATCGTATTCCTAGATGACATCCTGGTCTACAGCAAGAGCGAAGCAGAGCACGAGCAACATCTCAGAGTCGTCCTTCAGACGCTTAGAGAGCACCAGTTGTACGCCAAGTTCAATAAATGCGAGTTCTAGCTCGATCGTATTTCGTACTTGGGTCACATCATTACCCGAGGAGGAGTGGAAGTGGATCCCCATAAGATTGTGGCTATCAAGACGTGGCCTGTACCTAGCTCAGTGGCAGAGGTTCGCAGCTTCCTTGGATTAGCCGGCTACTACCGGCGATTCGTTTCAGATTTTGCAAGGATTTCGGCACCGATGACCTAGTTGACCCGCAAGGATGTGCAGTTTGCTTGGACAGCAGAGTGTCAGGAATCATTTGAGAAGTTAAAGCGAGGTTTGATAACGGCTCCTATTCTCACACTTCCAGATGGGACCGGAGGATTCACAGTTTATTGCGACGCTTCAGGCAGAGGATTGGGGTGTGTCTTGATGCAGCATGGCAAGGTAATATCTTATGCATCACGTCAACTTCGTGATCATGAGAAGAATTACCCGACCCACGACTTGGAACTGGCGGCGGTAGTGTTTGCGCTTAAGCTTTGGCAGCACTACTTGTATGGAGATAGAGTGGAGATATTTACTGATCACAAGAGCCTGAAGTATGTTTTCACCCAGAAGGACCTTAACATGCGGCAGAGAAGATGGCTCGAGCTACTGGTGGACTATAATGTGGATTTGTAGTATCATCCAGGGAAGGCCAACGTTGTATTAGATGCGTTGAGCAGGAGAGCCGGAGTTTATTTCCTAACAGCGCAACCAGAGTTATTGTCAGATCTTCAGAATATGGGGATTGAAGTGGTTCTTTCTACCAACGTGGCGTTGATGGCCAGTCTACAGGTTCAGTCCAGCATAGTTGAGAGGATCCGGATGGCACAGTCTACAGATTCTGAAATTCAGCGACTCAGAGCAGAGTGTGAGGCGGGACGAAGGCCAGAGTTGTGCATTCATAAAGATGGTACACTTCGACACGGCACTCGTCTTTGTGTACCCAGTGGAGATACCAGACAGGAGATCATGGCAGAAGCTCACAATTTACAGTATTTTATTCATCCCGGTAGTACGAAGATGTACCGTGACATTCGTCAGCATTTTTGGTGAAATGGCATGAAGAGGGAGATAGCCCGGTTTGTCTCTCGTTGTTTGGTTTGCCAGCAGGTTAAGGCTGAACATCAAAGGCCCGCTGGACTTCTTCGGCCCTTGCCGATTCCAGAATGGAAGTGGGAGCATATGACCATGGATTTTGTGACTGGATTGCCTAGATCCCCAGCTGGTCGAGATGCTATTTGTATTATAGTTGACAGGCTCACGAAGGTGGCTCATTTTCTCCCATTCAGAGTTGGTCAGTCGACGGCTTAGTTGGCAGAGATGTACCTCAGACAGATTATCATGCTTCACGGTGTGCCCGTCAGTATCACCTCGGACCGAGATTCAAGGTTTACGTCACACTTTTGGCGCAGCTTGCAAGAGAGTTTGGGGACTCACCTTCAGTTTAGCTCAGCTTATCACCCGCAGACAGATGGCCAGTCGGAACGTAAGATCCAGACTCTTGAAGATATGTTGAGATCTTGTACCCTAGACTTCGGTGGTTCATGGGAGGATCACCTACACCTGGTGGAATTCTCGTACAATAATAGTTTCCAGGTCAGTATTCAGATGGCTCCGTTCGAGGCACTGTATGGTAGGAAGTGCAGATCTCCGCTAGCATGGGACGACATCGGAGAGAGGCAGATGCTTGGCCCAGAGATGATTGCCCAGACAGTTGAAGTGGTCAGAAGAATCAGAGATCATCTTCGAGTGGCCCAAGATCGCCAGCGGCATTGGGCCGATGCTCATCGACGTCCCTTAGAGTTTACTATCGGCGACCATGTATTCCTTAGGATCTCGCCTAACCGCGGCGTAATTCGCTTTGGCGTATGGAGAAAGCTTAGTCCTAGGTATATAGGGCCGTTCGATTTCCTGGAGCGAGTAGGAGATGTATCCTATCGTCTCGCTCTTCCGCCGTCGCTAAGTGAGGTGCATGATGTATTCCATGTGTCCCAATTACGACGATACATCTCGGACCCGAGCCATATCCTAGACCATTCGGAATTGGTTGTTGGTACCAACCTTTCGTATGAGGAGAGGCCCGTGTCTATATTGGACCGGAGAGAAAAGCTACTCAAGAACAAGACTACTAGCTTAGTCCGTGTTGCTTGGGGTCATCACTCTCTAGGTGAGTCAACGTGGGAGCGTGAGGACGACATCCGATCGCGATATCCTGACTTGTTTGACTCGTAAGGTATAATGTCTTCCTTATGCCTTATGCTTTCCATCCCTTGCTTGCATGTATGATTGTTTGATTGTTTGCTTAGTGTAGCTTATTTGTGGATAGTATAGCTGGCTCTTACATCTCTAAGCATCTTGATTTAAATTTCGTGGACGGAATTCTTTTAAGGAGGGTAGAGTTGTAACGTCCGTATTTTGGAATACGTATTTTAATTAGGCTTATATATATTACGGACCTATATTTTATTTTCTCAGATTTTGGCCTGTAATTGTATTTTGGCTCGACTTGCGGATTTTGGTTTTCTCGTAAATTGGGTTTTTGGACCTGGCATGGTTTTATTCTTTGTGGAGAAGGGTTTGGTTTGGTTTACATTGGACTACCTTAGTTAACCTCCACCATCAACACAACACACCATCCCTCATTAAAACCCCACCTAACCTTCTCTCTCCTCATTACTCTTCCATTAATTTCCTCCATCTACTTCTTCTTCCTTCCTCCACACAACACCTAACACCATAGGCAAGTGCACCTTGCCACCAAATAAGCACCCCATTTTATTCGTCCATTAGCTAGATTAGGCCATGGTGAAGAACATTATAACTTGGCATTTTGTGATTTGGAGCTTCCATTTTTCTAGATCTAAGTTTTAACCATTTTCGGATTTTCTTGGTTTTGATCTATTAAACTTAGATTTTTTTTTTCCTTGTTTTGAGGCTTCCATGTGGAAGAGAATTCAATTTTACACAAGTTAGAACTTTGAAAATCCAAATTTGGTTTTGTTTTGGCTAAGTTATGAAGATTAGAAATTTGGAGTTCTTGGGGTTTTCTCTCGGACTGATGGAGAAGATGACCCTCGGCCAGCGCTCTTTAGCGCAAGGCCAAACTGTGCACCCTTCCTCGGCCAGCGCTTTTTAGCGCGGGACTGACCCGCGCTGGCGCTATTTAGCTCCAGCGCCTTCCTTCCATTGGCGTACTTGACCGCTGCGCAGCTCGCTCCCCAGCGCGCTTGACCTCAGCGCAACCCGACTCCCAGCGCGGCTTGGCTCTAGCGCAACCCAACCCTAGCGCAGCTCACCCCCTGTGCAGCTTGACTCAGCGCAACCCGACCCAGCGCAACCCACCCTCAGCGCAACCCGCCCTCAGCGCAACCCGACCCAGCGCAAGCCGACCCTAGCGCAACCCGACCCCCTGCGCAACCCACTTCCCCATGATGGTTTGGTTTTATTCCTTGGACTTGGGTTCTCTTTTATGGATTGGAGTTTTGAGATCTCGTTTCACACAACACGACTATCTTGACACAACACGACCTGGCACGATTTTTGGTGTTTTGCTTACGACTAGTACGGTTTTCATGATTTCTGTGATTCATGATCCTAGTACTTTCTAATCTTCTTAGTAGTGACCCGATGGGGTGCTCTTGTAACGCCCCAGTCCCAAAATACGTAGGACTAAGAACGTAGACATGCCAGCTGTATTCATACGAAGTATACTCCAATATATGGAAGCCTCGTATAAATAGATAAGCTGTAAAATGCAGTAGAACCATAACTAATCTCATCCACACAGAATAAATAAATAAAAGATATCATATAATGAGAATGAATTTGTCTTGATACAATATGTTGGGCGGAGACAAATCCACTACCAACAAATAAGGAAAAGTACATAGAAAAATAAAATGAGTGGCGAGCGAAGCGAAGACGATCCAAATGCAATCATCCTCGAAGAAATAGCGAAGATCTCGGCTAGAGCTAGTACACCTGCAAAAGACAATAGCACACACCTGGCAAGACAACCAGGTCCTCAGAGGGACATAACAAGACACATCATAGCATGCCATATAAACTGAATAAATATTGCTCAATAAATAAGTAAATCGAATTTATAACATGGTCGAATACGCACCTACTGAACGAGCGTACCATCCCCCCAACCAAACAAGGACAGGAGATGGTAAACTAATTCACGGTAACGTATCTTCCCATGCTATGAATCCAATATGGTATCCGGACCCCAACAAGGTTCAATACCTTCTCATCGAAGTAGTAAGTCACACCTACAACCAAACAAGGACAAGATGTGACGAACTAATTCGCGACAAGTTATTGTTCCAAGCCACGGTCAGATATAAGTACCCAAACCAAAAGTACTCGTACCTAACGGATAAGGTACCTAACCGTTCTATGTGATATGTAGTTAAGAACAATCCTTCCTACGCATGGGCCCTGGCTAAATAGGATCGGCATAGTCCCCTCTTGGGCACCAGAGGCCCCAGCAGGAAGAGCATGGGTCATCAACCCCGTATCTCCAGCAGAGAGTCTGGGTCACAAGGGAAGTGCATCGAAGCCCATACGCTAAGGAATTGTCCTCCCCGCCCAATGCCTACTGTGTTGTATCCACAACACAAACCACTATAACCGCTAAGTCAAACTAGCATGCAACTTATATTAGCGGTTATTCCTATCGCACGGCTTGTACGTACCGGTGGCCAGTCAATCACGCACTTTCGTGTTCTACATGCGACATACAACTTCGTGTTTACAACGTGTCAAGGCCAATGAATGTAACACACAAGGTGGTCCCTTAAATCTAGGTTTAATTTGTAAGAAAAATAATACACAGCAGAAAATATAATGAACAGTAAGTTCTAACAGTTATGCCATGTATCACAGTTTTTGCATAAAGAAAATAAATAGTGCATGAAATATGAGCTAAAATAAATAAACAGGGTAGTACGCCTGGGGTGCTGCGATGATCAAGGTGGCACGAACTGCGCCTTCGGCGCAACAATTATACAAGGTGACCTCTGATGTCAGCACGGACAGTTTCGTTGGGTTCAGAAGGGTCAAGTTAGTTAGGGTCAATTGGTGGGAGGAAAGAATTGGTAAGGAATAGGAAGATTGGGATTGGTCACGGAAAGGAGAAGATCGAAGAAAATGGATAATAAACTATTTATGATTTTTAGAAAAAATATTTATAACCCTTGAAGACTATACTTATAATAGTTGAAATAAAATAATTTTAGAATTATTTCAATATAATAAAATGATGATATAGGTACTAGTAGTACCAATGAAATTAATAATGATAATTAATAGCAACTATCCTTATAGATAATAATAATAGTAAATAAAATTTGTATTTAACTTATATACTTGTTTATAAGTACTAATTAATAAATACAGCTATTTATATAACATATACAAAAATAATAATTTTTGTTAATAACCGTAATATACTGTTGTTGTACAAGGGAAGAAAGTAATAATAATACGATAATGATACATAGAATATACTAATAATAATAAGTAACAAAAAAACAAAATATAATAAATAAATAAATAATATTAATAATAATTACAAGAATAATATTTAATAATAAAGTTGATAATGTAACATCCTACTGCCACTAAAAATGAACACAACTAAAAAAAACAACAAAACAAAAAGGGGAAACACAGAACCCAAGCAGAAAAAATAAGAATGGAGGAGAGAGAAAGCTCTGCTCTTTCTCATTTGACGAGAAGAAGAAGAAAAAAAAGAACAGAAGAAACAAAACACAAAAAAAACATAACAAATAATAAATAAAAATAATAATAAAATCAATTAAAACTAAACGAAGACAGCTGCTGTCTCTGCAAAGGAAGAAAGAAAAAAATGAAAAGAGAGAGAGAGCTGAGAGGAAGAGAGGCGGCGACAGAGCGGGGAGATGGGGGTTTCGGCCAGAGAGGGGAGCGCAGTGAGGTGCGCTCGGCGGAGGTCGGGCGGAGTGCGGAGGCGGGTTCTAGGCCGCGGTGGTGGTTCGAAGGGCTGTACGCGGGGCGCGGGTTCGCCGCAGGGTTCCGCCCGGTGGCGGAGGACCTCGGTGGACGGGGGCTCCGGCGGGATGGTGGTGGGCGGCGCCGCTCGACGCGGAAGGGCGCCAAGGAGGTGGCTAGGGCAGAGGCGGTCGCCAGATCTGAGTCGGCGGAGAGGCAGGGAGTGGTCGGGAGGAGCGCACGCGCCTCCGGCGCGGGGCGGCGACGGCGGTGCTCGCTCCGGAAGAAGCGGCGGAGGAGACAGCGGCCACGGAAGGAGCACTGGGTCGGTCAGGTAAGATTTTTCTCCAATTTCTTCATTGGTTGATGGTGGTGGTGTCGAGGTGATTGCCGGCCTGGGTTGGCCGGGGACAGGCTGGGTTTTCTTTTGGTGGTCTGCGGTGGTGGTGTTCGTCGGGGTTTCGGCGAGGAGGCGTGCTGGTGGTGGCAGGTCGATAGGGCGACCGGGGATTTTGTGGCAGGAGGTGCGGTTCTGGTGACAGCGGAAGTGGTGTTGTCGGTTGGATGGTGAGGGTGGTTGGCCGAAGTCGGGGTCGGGCTGTGACGGTGGATCGGTAGTCGGGTGGTCGTCGGGAGGCTGGTGGTGCTGACGATTACGGTTTGGTTGGGTTGATCTGGAAGGAGGCAGCCAGGGAGTTGGTAGGTTGGGATGGGTGGAGATGAGTCGGGGGCGACGAGTGGATTAGGTTAGGGATTAGATTAGGAATTTGGTATATATTGTCGGATTGTCGACAGAAAAATAAATGCATGTGTAAAAAGATGGAATAAGAAGGTTACCGGGGTCGGACCCGAGGCTGTCACGGCCGACACGAAAAGATGTTGGATATGGGCACGAGGCACACACATTGAGGATGGTAGAAATAATTTGTGGATGAATAATGTGGAGGAGTACCTGCCTATATTTATAGGATGTGGGAATTCCCACTTTGGATAGGATTAGGAATAGATTAAACCCAATTTGGATATTTCCATATTTAGTTTAAAAGCAATCAAATCAAATCCAAATCTAGTTAAATCAAATTAAATACTTTTAGTTTAAAATCAAATCAATTTAAAATATAGATAGTTTACTATTTAAATGTATCCATGGAATCAAATCAAAATTTAAACTGTCACAAATATTTCAAAAATATGTTTTCCAAAATACTATAATAATTAATTTCGAAAATAATAAATCTTTTTGAATAATAAATCTTTTTGAATAATAAAATATTAATATTAAATAATTTCGAAAATACATTATTATTTAAAATAAATAAATATTTATGAAATAAATATTTTTGCACGAAGAATTTTATTATTAATAACTGCTAAAAATAATAGACTTTTTATGGCAAGAATAATAATTCTATAATATTTTGAAAGTGTAAGAAAATAAAAAAATAATTATTTTTCTAAAATATGTACGCTCGCACATATTCGCACTCGTCGAGCAAATTCGAAAAAGAAATAAAAGGTCGTGCGCGACGTAATACGACTACGCGACGTACAATACAAAAATATAAATCGGTACTAATTTATTATAAAAAAATAGTAGAAATTTAGGAGTTTTACAGCTCTCTTAACTTGTAACCTGTGATTCATAATTAATCTCTGTAACTGGACAACTTGATAGTGGCCCGTGGCGGCGCACTCCTGACTTGTAACTTGACTTGACTTGATGCTGTTGCGATGGCTAACTTGACTCATATAATCAACTCTGACGTCGTGGGTGTTCATTCTTGCTGCTTTGTGCAATCCACTTGTCTTGTCTCGCATCATGTCTAGGACGTGACTCCCTGGTTACCACGGTCAGGGATTCACACTGAATATGGATTAGGCTAATTACTAGATCAAACTATAGTTCATGGAGAATTTCCAGTCACAGGCGATCTCGTTATCTGGGTGCTTTAAATAGAATTGTAGCCTGCCGACGAGTAGGGCACATTTCTAGCACACTGTCATGTGTTGCACCCTCTAAGTCACCTAAGGGTACATTGTCTCCCGGACAATGTACCCAACCATACTCTCAACCTGCGGAAGGATAACTGGATAGTCTGCAGGGCTTGGGACTGGAAATTTCTCATTTGTATCTTGCTAGTAATTAGGCTTGTGATAACCCTAGTTAGTTAAGTAATAAGCCGTAGTATTGCTTGGCCGCTTGTGAATGGACGGTGTCCAGCCTTGTCTAAGTCTCATCTAGTCCCAGTACCTGGTACTCCTGAACATGATTGTTTTACTTATTTTTAACAATAAATGGGTAGAGACAAAGTGCTATCCAGGCGAAAGGTTACAACCCCGGTCCTTGTTTGGGTTAAGGGTTGTAACCTGGCTCCCGGAATGGTTCCACGTCCCTAGTCGTTTATTGTCCTGTTGTACTCTTTATTACTTGTACTTTCTTTTAGTTCTTATGTTCTGATATGCTGGCTTTTGTTCTTATTTCGTGGCCTCCTTGTGGCACTTGCTCTTTCTGGGGTTTGACCCAGCTGGTTTTGTATGGCCAGATTTTGGAGCAACTCCTGAGGATCTACCGAACTTCCAGCCCAATGGTGACGACTAGAAGGAATCCGGGCTACGAGTGGGTTTTCCATTTTGATTCGCTCACTATATTGTAAAATTATTCCTTTGAGGCGTTTAGCCGACGAGCACCTGTTAGCTCGATGCATATTTACTTACTGTCTGCCTACGGGCTGTAACATGATTAACAAATCCTAGGGTTGATTATATATGACTGAACTCTTGCTAGTCTTGACATTTTGTACGACTAGCTTCATGATCATCCAATATGTAATGTATGTGACGCCTTGCTATTATATATTTGATGCTCTGACATCTTGTAACTATTATTGCTTGCTTAAGATTGAGATAATAGGCTTGTTCATGACCATATGAGACTGATGGCTTGTAGTTAAACCCTGATATATCTAGACAGCCGTGACCGTATAGCGAGGTGGATTCCATTTCAATATACGTAGCTGGCTATGTACGCCCCCGCTCTCCAGTATTCTGGTTCTGGGGCGTCACATGGTTTAAGTGGTGGTCCATGCAGGTCTTGTAAATCAAGATATATGAGGGTTTACCAGATAGTCGTTTATTGTCCTGTTGTACTCTTATTATTTGTACTTTCTTCTAGTTCTTATGTTCTGATATGCTGGCTTTTGTTCTTATTTCGTAGCCTTCTTGTGGCACTTGCTCTTTCTGGGGTTTGACCCAGCTGGTTTGTATGGCCAGATTTCGGAGCAACTCCCGAGGATCTACCGAACTTCCAGCCCAATGGTGACGACTAGAAGGAATCCGGGCTACGAGTGGGTTTTCCATTTTGATTCGCTCACTACATTGTAAAATTATTCCTTTGAGGCGTTTAGCCGACGAGCACCTGTTAGCTCGATGCATATTTACTTACTGTCTGCCTACGGGCTGTAACATGATTAACAAATCCTAGGGTTGATTATATATGACTGAACTCTTGCTAGTCTTGACATTTTGTACGACTAGCTTCATGATCATCCAATATGTAATGTATGTGACGCCTTGCTATTATATATTTGATGCTCTGACATCTTGTAACTATTATTGCTTGCTTAAGATTGAGACAATAGGCATGTTCATGACCATAGGAGACTGATGGCTTGTAGTTAAACCCTCATATATCTAGACAGCCATGACCGTATAGCGAGGTAGATTCCATTTCAATATACATAGCTGGCTATGTACGCCCCCGCTCTCCAGTATTATGGTTCTGGGGCGTCACATAAACCAATATCAACACTATACTATCAAGCCTATCTATATCAAACAAACTAATAGGCATACAAAGATGACATATATATATATATATATATATATATATATATATATATATATATATATATATATATAGCAATTCAACATATATTAGAGTGATAGAGAGGGGGTGAGGTGGAGTGTGTGTGTGAAGAACCAACATAGGTTTTCAGCTATTCTCAGTTTACAGCGTAAGGGTGTGTGTGTACATACATTAGAATTTAGTGCAAGCTATGACTGTTCCCAGAAATTCAGAAATCGAGTGTGTGTGCATGTACATGATAGTAGGTAGGTTAGTTCTGTGTGTGTGTATGATATCTAGAAAACAGTATGTGAGTGTGGTTAATCTCAGAAATCAGTGAAATGTAATATGTGTGTGCACTTGACAGTACTCAGGATACATGACAGTTAGTGTAATAGGATTCTCAGGAAATATGGCAATGTAGGTAGGAAAACAGTGTGTTAACATGTGTTTCAGAAAATCAGTGCAAGGTGAGTGAAACTGTAGGGTGTTAGCAAGTTACAGGGTTGTGTGATGTGTGTGATAGGGTTCAGGAATGAGGTGAGGGGTTTATGGCATGTGAGAGCTTGTGGGTGAGTGAAAGAGAGTGAGTGAAAGGGGTGTGTGTATAGTGGACCATGTGTGAATGAAATTGAGAGAGGGACTGATTTCAGTTTTAAATCAAAACATGCAACTCAAGGCCTATAATCCAATCTCAGTTTTGAATAAACAAATCTCAGTTTTGATATTAAGGTAAAAACTCAGTTTTTAAGTTTAAACTTTATTCTCAGTTTATATATATCCATTCAGATTTTGTATACATTCTTAAGTAAATTCCTAAACCCAATCCTAATAACAACATCAGATATACTTCTATATAGAAACATACATAAATACATATACACCCATTTGAATCCACATCAACATAAAGAACTAATTCTCAGCTATTATTAGAACACATACTCAGTTTTAGTAAAAGTCAATCTCAGTTTAAATAAATTATGGAACACATGTTCCTAATTTTAGTTATTACACTAGAATCAATTTCAGTTTATTACAACATGCATATCAAAATCAAAATCAATTTCAGTTTATTACAACATGAAATCAAACTAGTGAACAACATGCATATTTAACTCAGTTAACATTTCAAAATCAAACCCATTTCAAAACCCCAAACTGGAATAAACTGATACATGAATAACTGAATTCAAAAACCAAAATTAACCAATAAAATCCACAATTAGGCATTTAGATGTGTTCCCCCACATGTACACGTGTCATGGGGGGTCCATTCGTGTCCAGGAAACTGGATACGAAGTGTCCAAATAGTGAAAACAAATATCAGTGAATCAGTACACAACATGGCCTCGTGCAGCCGTGTCGTGCACGATTGCGCACAACACAGGGGACGAACACCCATGGGCTCATGCACACATGTAGAGGGGGTATAGGGATAGGGTTTCAAGTCCCTGACACGAGTCCACATTGTGTCTGCACGCGACACGAAAGCCATGTCAGTAGCCTCTGTTCGCACGGAACAGTGTAGTACAATATCGGTGCACTCGTGTTTCGTGTCCGACACGACACGACGTGTCCTGAAACTCGAGGGGGGGTCTTTCAGTGATGGCCCCCACCTTTGTGCCAAGTGGCACGAGTCCACGTGTCCAATTGTGGAGAAAATAGTATGTGTCATTAGGGTACCCAAGCGCTGTGTCGTGCAGCGTGTCCACGGTCGTTTCCGACACAGAAATGACACAAATTCATGTTCAGTCAGTAGGGGTTCGAAAACATACATCAAGGGCTTCCCAAATATGTAACTTTTTTAGAAAATACAAAGATTTAATCCATTCAAGCATTTCATCAAACACCTACACCTACACATTGACACGTGTCCGATACGGACACCAACGGACACGATTTCTAACCAAACTTTAGGGACAGCTAGGGGACACCTAGATCTAGGCTAGGATGCAAAGAAAATAGAATATTAGCACAATTTGAGGAGTTTTACCTATAGGTGCAAATAGCAAAAAAAAAAGCTTCAAATGGGGGGTGTTCTCCTTAATAGCCAAATGCTCCAAATTGATCCCAAACTAAAATAGCTCTCCACCAACAGTTCATAAACATTATTTAGAACCCAATACAAAAGACTAGGACAAAAAGGAGGATAAATGAATAAATAGGAATTTTGAAGAAGGAAACAAACCTTGGTTTTTGTCAATGGAGAAATGATACAAAAGAGGCAAGAACAATAGGAAGAGAGATTTTATAGGGTTGGAAATCCCTAGATAGCTGGTCATAAAGAACAAAATTAGGGTTAGGGTTATAATAGTGGGCTATGGGCCTAGTTGCACTAGTCATGGAACTAATTTGTAAGTCTCAAGCCTATGGACCAAATCACCAATCCTCCTATTTCAAACTTGATCCTAAATGACCTAACTTGAGTTGACTTAAGTTAGACTAGCGTCTCACCATGCTAATCAAGTCACCACAACCAGGGTCAATATCTAGGTTAGTCTCTTAAGTCACAACTAGCAAAAGTCAAATTCAATAACCATCAATCCAATAATTAATCAAATAATTCTAATAAGTCAAAATGACCAAATTACTCCTAGGCTAAAAATGATAAATAAATATCCCAATCACATGGTTAGGCTCTAGGGCAGACAGTCTCTAGGGTTTCACTAGCTGCACATCAAAATCACAAGTCATGATTTTTAAATAGTTTTAAAATGATTAAAAATCACCAAAATCATATATTATTTAAATATCATAATTAAATAACTAAAATTACAAAATTTTAAAATTACACTCATTTAGAAAACTGGGTGTTATACTAAAGACTTTTTGAAAGTATTGAATACCTTCAGTATTGCAGCATTGGGGACCCGGTTGCCGTCATTATTTATCGAGGCTCTCGTTTTATTAGTAACAATATATCCTAAATTGAATAAATTTATATAACCTAAACTAAACAATACGTCAATGTACTATTTATTTACCCTCGAGATTTTCCACTTCTTCTTCGTCGTAGTTGAGTAAGATATACAACTGGGCAGCCCTTAGCTCATCGTAATTAAATATCTCTTTTTTATTTTCCCTACAGACTTTCGGAAAGCATTGAATACCTTCTGTATTGCAGAATGGGGATCCGGTTGTTGTCATCATTTCTCAGGCCTTTAGATTATCTGTCTTCCCTTGATATTCATAACAGTATTAATTATGTTGTCACACTCTTCTCAATATGGATGACGTCAAGGTTATGTTGAGAAAATTGGTTCTCCAATACGGTAAGTCCCAGAATATACTCATCTCCGTCCAGTTATGAATGCGACCAAATCCATCAAATTTGTATCCTTTTGCAGGCTATTCGATAATACTTGGTAGATCATTCACATTATTCCAAATTGGGTCTTCAGACCACCTTGGTGGTAGATCAATTTTTCCACAACACCGACATAAATACATTTATGTTCTTCCTGAATAGATGATCTTTTGACTAATATTTTTGATGACATTCGAAGAAGCATGATTTTTCTATACATTCAAATGAAACCCTTACTACATTCAATGCAGTATGGACAAAAAATATGACCATATGTGTGCTCCACACTGATAACATCCCAAAGTTAAAAAACTATTGATAGTCCACATACGTACTGCTCACATATGAAAATTCTGATCCTGCAAATCTCATACGTGTTGGTGCCGGCCTTCCACAATTGCTTCAACTCATCTATTAATGACTACAAGTACACATCGATATTGCTCTTTAGATTGATTGGACCCGAAATGATTTATATACTTAGGTACATATACATTGTCCTCATGTACATCCAAGAAGGTAGGTTGTGCGGTAACAATAACATACCAATACGAATACTGAGAGTTCAAAATTTTGAAAGGGGTGAAGCAATCAGATGAGAGCCTGCTAAGTGTAGACTACTAATATTCTCGTATGATCATTGCCAAGTCTAAACTACTAATTATAGCCTCTTTCGGTCATTGCTAAGACCAGACTGTTAAGATTTGCCTTTCCTGGTCATGGACATCATCGCAATCTATTATGAATATTAAGTTACTAAAGGAAATGTTTTTCGCATAAGTATTAATCTATATGTTATGCATACATCGATTATTATATTTGTGTTTACTACTAATTATTTGTATGTTTATATAATTAATTAGTTAATATTTATTCAAGTCATAGGACATGTGGATCCCTAAAGATGCTTTTCGGATTCAAGTCCTTGGACATACGAAATTTTTATAATAATATTTGTTCACAAATTAAGATTTTGCACTACTATTTCATATTAATTCAGCTAAAGTATATCTAGTCGTTGTTTCCTTGATGTTCTCTAATAACCTTTAGTCGTATCTTTCTTAGAATCATATTTATCTTTGTTAATTGCAATTAAAGTTTTTTGGTTATATTTGATGGTGTTGGGTGGGTTTTCCAACCTATGTGGAGACCATTTTGGAGGGCAGCAAGTGTCATCAGTGTATCGGAGAAGCTCGAAAAGTTGAAAGCGACAAAGACATCATGATTTTAACACATATCAAAGCATGCTGGAAAATTAGTATCAGATTTTGTGGTATACAGTTGCCAATATACCACCGTATACCGGTCTGGTAGAAAATTCCAGAATAGGTTCTGACTCAAAAGAGGACAATTTTCAGTATACTATCGGTATACTGGTGTCGGGCTGAAGCCAATTTTTTTATTAATACTGTTGGATCAATATCAACAATCCAGATGCTTGTGGAAGGAGGTTTAAATTAGGTCTTTTTCTAACCCTAATCCATCTTCATCATCTATTATTATGAGATCAAAAAGGAGAGTTTTCTCAAGAGCTATAATTTTTCTAAGAGAGGAAGAGAGAGAAATTAGAGATTTGGAGATTGTTTCGGAGAGAGATCGGTTCGAGGGGATCATCAATTAATTCTTCCTTGTCCTGTTGTCTCCATTAATCTTTTCATGCTATTGTAATCTATTTCCATCTGTAGAAGTATTGTGATGATCCGTTTGGATCATGTGGAGAAGTTTGTAGAACACTACCAGAATAAGTCATATTAGCGACGTAATTAGCGACGCTTACCAAAAATGTCGCTATAATTTAACAATTTAGCGACGTAATTATGAAACGTCGTAATACGTCACTATTAGCAACTATCAGCAACGTATTGTGACTACGTTTTGTATTAAAAAAAATATACGTCGCGGATAAGTCGGTGAACGTCGCTAATATGACTAATAATAGCAACATTTACCGATGTATCATAATGACGTTGCTAATATGACTAATAATAGCGACGTTTACCGACGTATCATAGTGACGTCGCTTAATTGAAAATATAGGCATTTAAGTTTTCATTCCCCCCCCCCCATTATTTCGATCGATTCCTACCGAAACCCCTGCCCCCAGCCCTCGGCGACCATCTTCCTCTTGCCCTCAGCGACCCCCTCCCCCCCGGCCCCCGACCCTCCGCGACCCGCTCGGTGACCCTGCTCCCACCGATGATGCCCTCAGCGACCCCGCTCCCCCTCGCCGACCCTGCTCACCCTCGATGACCCGCTCCCCTCCGTCTCCAGCTCCCCTCCGTCTCTAACTCCCCACCGGCGACCCCCCCCCCCTCGACGACCCGCTCCTCCGGCTCCGACTAGGTAAACCCTAACCCTCTTTCGAACACGACACTTTGACACAGGACACAACACTTTGACACACACACACACTTTGTGCCTAGTTATTCTTGTCATTTATTGGCCCTAATTTATATATCTTATTTTCAGTAGAGTAAATTTCTGATACTAAAACACATGTAGATTATTGTAAGAAAACCTACAAATTTGGGGAATGCATGAATCATTGTGATGTCTTGCTTTATTAGTTTTGAATGATCGAATTTGGAATCGATGTGAGCTGACAGCAGGATGATGGTCCATATTAAGCTTAAGCGTGTAGTGTAAGTCTCATTGCTAGACATGTGATACCTATGTGCTCAAATTTTGGATTCGTGTTAGATTGTATCTCGTTTTCGGTTGAACGTTCAAATTGAGGTAACAATAGAGTTGATAATTTAGTTTTACATCGTCTATGAGGTAGGATCATGTGGTGTTGATAATTGAAATTGCTTCAGATCTTACATGAGAATTCTCTTTTAAGGTATATTTGTCCAATTCAATGAATCAATATCGCACCTTTATGGACCAACTCTGTTTCGGGTCATATTACGTTCCCAACAATTTGACCCCTATTATTTAGATCTTTGCTATGACTACAACCAAATACTTACAATTATTTTAGAACCGTCACATGTCCGTCACGTTTCGAACTTTGATTGGAGGATAGGAAAGTGGTAGGTTGGGTGGCGCCCATATAGCAGAAGGGAAGGGGGAGGTGGGACCCAATGGGACTCATCTATAACTAAATAACAATTTGGTTTCTTCGATTTTCTCGGTTGGACTATTTATATTTTATAATGGATAGGGTCCAAAGTTGAAATCGTGATTAAATGATATTAAAAATTACAAATTTTCACAAATTGATTGTATTTGCCAAAGTTACTAGTTTTAATTACCATGTTGGTTTCAAAACAGAGGAGTTGTTTTCAAATATACACATTTATTTACAATATATGCATCAAATTGAGGGTATTTAATAATTGCACAAGTCTTATTCGGTTTTTCAGTTTTTGACCAATACTTCACTAGTATTTGTTAAATAGTATATCTCAATGCTAGGACCTAGACTCCTAGTTACTATAACCATTATAAATTATTCCTATCATAACAGATTCACACTAAGAAGAGAGACATTAGAAAGTAGAAGATTGCACGATCCGGTGCCTGTCAAATAAAATCAAGCTAGTCAGAATGTTATAGATCCGATCTATCTATAAGAGTGTATAGAGTATCCTAGAAGTGTAGGTATGATTGGTATATCATATTACATAGAGTATATAGAGTGAGTATCCGAGTAGTATATAAGATTTTTAGAAGTAAAGTGTCCATGTCAGTCCGAAGTAAGGTGTCCATGCCAGCCCTTCTCTGAAAAAGTAAGTTTACATCTGTAAGCCTTTTTGAGGCTTTTTGAGTTCTATCGATTTCAGAAAAATATGATAAAAGACAAAGAACGAAAGGAGTAAGAAATAGTAAAAACTGAAGAACGAAAAATCCTAAAAAAGAAAATTATAATACATTGTCTTTTTTATTATTTTCCTGAAATTCGGTAGAATTCTGAAAGCCTTAAAAGGCTTGCAGAAGTAAACTTTCTCCGAAGAGAAGGGCTGACATTGAACACGTTACGACATTCATTAATACTCATGTGTCTATACATCCATTTGGACAATATAATCGAATAAGTGTATCTATCTTTGCAGAATTATCTTCAAATGGATATGAATTACTACTTACGGAATCGTTCATGGATGTACAACCGTCATCCTGATGACATATGCGGTGTGCGGGATGAATTCATAGAGGCTGTACAGCAGTTCCTGCAGTTTGCCAAGGCGTTCCCTCAGTATATGGACGGTACCAAAATTAAGTATCCGTGTGTGAGATGTCGCAACTTGAAATCATCCAGAAGTAGAAGTCACATATCATTTATACTCGAAGGGTTTCACGCCGAATTACTATCAGTAGAGCACGCACGGAGAACTTGTGTATTTAGCATCGGAGTATGAGCCTTATGTGGATGTCCACAACCACGCTGCTTACGACGATGGGTTAGTGAACATGGTTTTTGAAGTGGCGGGGCCTAGTTTCGATCCGGACAATCATGATGCACCTGAGGAGGCATCGAACGCCGATGCTGCAAAGTTCATGGAGTTGCTAGAGAATGCAAGGACTCTATTATATCCTGGTTGTGAGGATCATTCACCGTTGGAGGTGGTTACAAGATTGTTGAGCATCAAGTCTGATTTTAATATGTCGCAAGATTGCTATAACCGACTTATGGAGTTGATTATAGAAATATTGTCTGAGGGTGCTAAGTTGCCTAAAGACTTTTACCGGTCTAAGAGGATGGTGAGATCGCTCTGGATGGGATATAAAAAAATTTTGCATGTCGCAACGGGTGCATGTTGTACTATAAAGACGACAAGGATGAAGATGCCAGCATTGGGTACTGATCGCTACAAGGGCAGTGGTAGAGGAAAGCCAGTCGATGCAAGGAAGCCTACCGATTCGATGCACTACATGTCGCTGACGCCGCGGTTGCAGCGGTTGTTTATGGTGAAGGAAACTACAGAAAACATGAGTTGGCATAAGTGGGAACAGACCGAAGGAGTATTGGATCATCCATCTGATGGAGAAGCATGGAAGCACTTTGATCGAGAGTATCCAAATTTTTCTTCTGATCCACGTAATGTCAGATTAGGTCTCTGCTCCGACGGCTTTACCCCATTCGAACTTTCGGGATCCCAGTATTTGTGTTGGCCTGTGATCGTCACTCCATACAATCTACCGCCTTGGATGTACATGAAGACTCTGTATATGTTCCTCACCATTATTATCCCAGGTCCGAACAATCTGATAAGGAGATCGATGTGTATTTACAGCCATTGATTGATGAGTTGAATCAGCTGTGGGAAGTAGGTTCCAACACGTACGATGTTTCTAGAAAACAAAATTTTCAGATGCGGGCAGCACTTATGTAGACCATCAACGACTTTTCGGCCTATGGAATTTATCTGGATGGAGCACTCATGGTCGTCTTTCATGTCCGTATTGTATTGACCACACTAAGGCTTTTCGTTTGAAACATGGAGGCAAACTGTGCTTCTTCGATTTTCATCGATAATTCCTGTCGAAGGATCATCCGTACCAGAGGAACAGGAATGTTTTTCGTGCTGGTGTTATGGAGAAGGCTAATCCACCACCAAGGTGGCCTGGATACACGATATGGAAAGAGGTAAAATATTTACCAAGAGCTATTGAAGAGCCTGCAAAGGGCTACAAGTGTGACGGATTTGGTCGCACTCATAATTGGATGAAGAGAGTATATTCTGGGATCTGCCATATTGGAGCACCAATCTTATTAGACATAACCTTGATGTCATGCATATCGAGAAGAATGTGTTTGACAACATAATTAATACTGTAATAGACGTAAAGGAGAAGACGAAAGACAATCCAAAGGTTAGATTGGACTTGGAAGAAATATGTCGACGTCCTGCATTATATTTGATAGAGGAGGGGAATGGGAAGTTGAAGCATCCTAAGACAATTTTCTCACTGGAGAAGGAGGATAAAGTGAGACTTTGTAGGTGGATTTAAGGTCTGAAATTTTCAGACGGGTATGTTTCGAACTTGAGAAGATGCGTCGACCTCAAGGAGAACAAACTGACAGGTATGAAGAGCTATGATTGTCACGTATTCATGGAGAGGTTAATTCCGATTGCATTTCAGAAATTCTTACTCCAAGTTGTTTGGGATCCATTGACCAAACTTAGCATATTCTTCAGAGATCTTTGTTCTACTAAGTTGCTCGTCGATCATCTAGAAAAACAAGAGAACGATATTGTGGTAACACTGTGCAAGCTCGAGAAGGTATTTCTCCTGGATTCTTCGACTCCATGGAGCATTTGCCAATTTATCTTTCCTATGAGGCACGTGTTGGTGGGCCGTCGGTTATCGGTGGATGTACCCGTTTGAACAGCATTTGAACCACCTAAAAAGAAAGGTAAAAAATAATGCTCGGATCGAGGGTTCTATTTGTGAAGGCTATATTCTCGAGGAGATTACAAACTTCTGCTCGACGTATTTCAAACCTCATATTGCTACGAATAGAATGAGGGCTCCGAGAAACGACGATATCAAGAATCACTACCAAAATAAGTCATATCAGCGACGAAATTAGCGACACAGACTTAAAACATCGCTAATTTTGTTGGATTTAGCGACTCCAAAAGTATGCGTCACAATACATCGCTGATAGCGACCAACAGCGACATACTGCGACCACCTTTAGTGTAATAAAAATCAACGTCGTTGATTTGTCAGAAAATGTCGCTAGTTTTATTAATTTAGCGACGTTTAGCGTCGCAAAGATTAAGACGTCGCCGAATATTAAAGGAAGGCCGACGCTTTGCGACGTATTTACGGACGTCGCTAACTTCCGCTAAATAGGGTTTCCTCGGTTCGACTTTTCATTTCTTCCTCTCCCCAAATTTTTTGTTCCCGCCCCTCTTCCCCGACCTCGACGACAGCCCGACCCCCTTCCCTCCGGCGCCGCTCATCCTCCCCTCTACCGCGAGCCCCTTCTCCTCCTCCGGCGAGCCCCTTCTCCTCCTCACCTCCACCGCGAGCCCCTTCTCCTCCTCCACCGTGAGATCCTCCTCCTCCTCCTCCTCCACCACTGCAAGGAGACTGAAGGTAAACTCTAACCCTAAATGAGGTGTTTTTCGTGTCCAAAATGGACACGGAGACACATTACAACCATGTGTTCACTGATACAGTGTGTTCGTGAGGTTTTAGACACGTTGTGTCCATTTGTTGGACACGTGGACACCCCCAAGCTTGCATATATATGTATTTCACCTCTGTACACTTAATCTCCTCCTCCTCCACCACCGAACTTGTCCTCCTCCTCCTCTTCCACCACCGCGAGGAGACTGAAGGTAAACCCTAACCCTAATTGAGGTATTTTTCGTGTCCAAAATGGACACGGAGACACATTACGACCATGTGTTCACTGATACAGTGTGTTCGTGAGGTTTTGGACACTTTGTGTCCATTTGTTGGACATGTGTACACCCCCAAGCATGCATATATATGTATTTTACCTCTGTACACTTAATCCCCTACATACACTTGTGTATTTTCGTATTAATTTGGATTTGCATATTGGGTTTGGGTTTCGATATAGTGTTTGATACATTGTTTCACCTTGCAACATTCCTACACTTATTTTAGACAACAAGTATATGAACCAATTAGTCAATATCTATTTTTGTTGAAGTATGGTACTCCATTCTTCGTAAGTTCTAGCTATATATGTCTCAAGATCCAATACTCGAAAATCCCAAGTAGAAGAAGAAAAGAATAAAATGACATCGCTCAACACCCTATGACAACTCTTTGTAGAATTGTGTTAAAGTGTGAGTTCTACAGTATGAGTTCTACAGTATGGTTCTCTTTGTAGAATAAAATGACATCGCTCAACCCTATCGATCCTCCATACAAGTCTTCCTTCATCTATTGTCTTAAAGTGTGAGTTCTACAGTATGGTTCTCTTTGTAGAATTGTGTCTTATTTTAGACAACAAGGGTTTCCTATTTTTATAGGTAACATGGCAACATGTGTAAGGGAACATATAGGTGTGTGTTTGTGTTTGAAAGGGAGTGTCACAAGAGTAAGGCGTGAGCATGTGTTAGTATTTGAGCTGTGAGAGTGTTTGTTCTATTGAGGTTAGTACCAACTGGAAAGTTAGGTTAAAAGAACCTGGGAACTATGGTGTGGTTGTATACATCATGTATATGTATGTGTGTGTCTAGGGGTAGAAAGGGGGAGGGTTAACTAGTACCAGGTATTTGGAGAGGAAGGAGAGTTTATACTAGTATATATAGACTAATATCCTAAAACTTGACTTATACAACTTAGAAATGGCTAGTTTGACCAAGTTGGACTAGTTTAGCTTAGAGTTGACTCGGTTGGACTATACATAATATATAGACTAATATCCTAAAACTTGACTTCTACAACTCAGCCTATATGAAATATTGTAGACACGGTGATATACCGCCGCCATAATCTCTGCCCATCGTACGCACAAACACGCGAAAGAAAAGTTAGTAATGCGAAAAGAAGATGACAGATAATCTTTGACCATTTAACGTAAAATGTCATGTGTACATATACTGCGGAAAGTGTAGACCGCATGAACTGATAATTGCATATCATTCACTACCTTGATGTATCTATCTTACAGAATTATGGTGCTGAATTACTATCTGCAGAATCGTACTTGGATGTACAACCGTCATCCTGATGACATGTGCGGTGCGCGGGATGAATTCATAGAGGGTGTACACCAGTTCCTGCAGTTTGCCAAGGCGTTCCCTCAGTACATGGATGGTACCAAAATTAAGTGTCCGTGTGAGATGTCACAACTTTAAATATCATCCAGAAGTGGATGTCACGTATCATTTATACAAGGGTTTCACGCCGAATTACTATCAGTGGAGCGAGCACGGAGAACTTGTATCTTTAGCATCGGAGTACGAGCCTTATGTGGATGTCCACAACAGCGCTCCTTACGACGATGGGTTGGTGAACATGGTTTTCGATGCGGCCGGGCCTAGTTTCAATCCGGATGATCATGATGCACCTGAGGAGGCACCTAACCCCGATGCTGCACAGTTCATGGAGTCTGGATAATGCAAGGACTCCATTATTCTGGTTGTGAGGATTATTCACCGTTGGAGGTGGTTACAAGATAGTTGAGCATCAAGTCCGATTTTAACATGTCGCAAGATTGCTACAACCGTCTTATGGAGTTGCTTATAGAAATATTGCCTGAGGGTGCGAAGTTGCCTAAAGACTTCTACCGGTCTAAGAGGATGGATAGATCGCTCTGGATGGGATACGAAAAAATCCATGCCTGTCGCAACGGGTGCATGTTGTACTACAAAGACGACAAGGATGAAGACGCCTGCAGATTTTGTGGTGCCGATCGCTATAAAGCATGTGGTAGAGGAAAGTCTGTCGGTGCCAGGAAGCCTACCTCTTCGATGCACTACTTGCCGTTGACGCCACGGTTGCAGCGGTTGTTTATGGTGAAGGAAACTGCAGAAAAATGAGTTGGCATAAGCGGGAACATACCGAAGGAGTGTTGGATCACCCATCTGATGGAGAAGCATGGAAGCACTTTGATCGAGAGTATCCAGATTTTGCTTCTGATCTGCGTAATGTCAGATTGGGTCTCTGCTCTGACGGTTTTACCCTATTTGGACTTTCGGGATCCCAGTATTCATGTTGGCCTGTGATCGTCATCCCGTAGAATCTACCGCCTTGGATGTGCATGAAGACTCCGTATATGTTTCTCACCGTTATTATCCCAGGTCCGAACAATCCGAAAAGGAACATCGATGTGTATTTACAGCCGTTGATTGATGAGTTGAATCAGCTGTGGGAAGTAGGTTCCAACACGTACGATGTATTCAGAAAACAAAATTTTCGGATGCGGGCAACACTTATGTGGACCATCAACGACTTTCTGGCCTATGGAATGTTATCTGGATGGAGCACGCATAGTCGTCTTTCATGTCCGTATTGCATGGACAGCACTAAGGCTTTCCGTTGAAACACGGAGGCAAACCGTGCTTCTTCGATTGTCATCGACAATTTCTGCCGAAGGATCATCCGTACCGGAGAAACAGGAATGCTTTTCGTGCTGACGTTGTGGAGAAGGCTAATCCCCCGCCAAGGTGGACCGGATACACGATATGGGAAGAGGTAAAAGATTTACCAAGAGCTATTGAGCAGCTTGCTACGGGCTACAAGTGTGACGGATTTAGTCGCACTCATAACTGGACGAAGAGGAGTATATTCTGGGATCTTCCATATTGGAGCACCAATCTGATTAGACATAACCTTGATGTCATGCATATCGAAAAGAATGTGTTTGACAACATAATTAATACTGTAATGGACGTAAAGGGGAAGACGAAAGACAATCCAAAGGCTAGATTGGACTTGGAAGAAATATGTAGACGTCCTGCATTGCATTTGATAGAGGACGGGAAGGGAAGTTGAAGCAGCCTAAGGCAATTTTCTCACTGGAGAAGGAGGATAAAGTGAGGATTTATAGGTGGATTCAAGGTCAGAAATTTCCAGATGGGTATGTTTCGAACTTGAGAAGATGCGTCGACCTCAAGAACAAACTGACAGGTATGAAGGGCCATGATTGTCACGTATTTACGGAGCATTTAATTCCAATTGCATTTCGGGAATTCTTACCGCAGGCAGTTTGGGATCAATTGACGGAGCTTAGCATATTCTTCAGGGACCTTTGTTCTAAGAAATTGCTCGTTGATCGTCTAGAAAAGCAAGAGAAGGAAATTGCGGGAATACTGTGCAAGCTAGAGAGGGTGTTTCCTCCTGGATTCTTCGATTCTATGGAGCATTTGCCGATTCATCTTTCCTACGAGGCACGTGGTTGGTGGACCCGTCGAATATCGATGATGTACCCATTCGAGTGACATTTGAATCACCTAAAAAGAAAAGTGAAAATAAGGCTCGGGTCGAGGGTTCTATTTGTGAAGCCTATATTTTCGAGGAGATTACAAATTTCTGCTCCTCCTATTTCAAACCTCATGTTGCTACGAATAGAACGAGGGCTCTGAGAAACGACGACGGATATGAAGAATTTAATGATAGAATACTGAAAGTATTCAATGCGTCCGGAAAGCCTTCGGAGGAAAATAAAGAAGAGATATTTGAATGACGAAGAGCTAAGGGCTGCTCAGTTGTATGTATTACTCAATTGCGACGAGGATGAAGTGGAGAAGCTAGGGGATAAGTAACTCAGGATGATGAGTTTACGTCATCTCAATGTAATAGTATAAGATAATATTATTGTACTAATCGGCGGTTGCTTCATTATTTTCCAGCACATATAATGATGAGTTGAGGCTGGTTAGACCCTACCTAACAGACGAAGCATTAGAACAAGAAATGAGACGTCATTTTCCTTCTTGGTTGAGCCAATATGTAAGTAGCTCGGTAATTTGGGCTCTTCTAATGCAACTGCGCAATAAATAACTTATTATCGCTTCTTTGATATTCAGGCCAATCGTCTAATTTACCCGAGATTGAATTAATTAGAACTCTTGCCAAGGGACCAATTACTTTTGTTAAAATATGGCCAAGTTACTGTGTCAATGGCTTTCGATTCAAGTCGACAAATGCTCCGATCAGAGACAGCTTCCTGGATCTTGATTCCACGAAAAACAGTTGTTTGTGTATCAAGTCTTCGAACTACAAAGACGTCGATCCAGGAAATGATTTCTTTGGCATCTTGCGAGAGATTGTGGAGTTATATAATAATGGCAGAGAACCTACAAAGATCGTGTTGTTCAAGTGTGAATGGTTCGATTCGATTGAAAATCAAGGTTGAAAAATTGACAAGCATGGTCTTGTGGATATAAACTACAAGCGTAGATATCAAGGCTACGAACCGTTTGTCCTAGCAACTCAGGCTCAGCTCGTGTACTTCACAGCTTATCCGAGACGGGGAGCAACGAAGTCTGACTGGTGGGCAGTATGCAAGACTAAAGCCAGAGATACTTTTGATGTTGACGAAAAAGCTTACCAGGAGGACGAGCTACTTGTAACCAATATTGTCGATGTGGACTCCACGAAAGTTACGTATTACACGACACATAATGTAGAAGATGTAAAATTATCCAAAGAGGAAGACGAAGCCGACGAAGGCGAAGATGAAAGTGAAATGAAGAGGAAGAGGAAGATGAGGTCGAGGAAGACGAACAAGATGATTATTCTGAAGATGATTGAGAGAGATAAACTTATCTGAACTTAAATGTTTCTTTTAGAATTATTATCTGGACTTAGATTATTGTAGAATGTATCATTATATGTTGTCTTGGTTTTATCTTGTCTTTGTTGTACTTTCATATTTTAGTCTTATATTTGTTGTACTTTCATATTTCTAGTCTCTATTATTTGTTGTATTATCATATGCTGTTATCAGGTATGGCAGCTCGTCGCGAAGCGTTCCAAGGGAGACAATGAGGTCACTCTCCTCCGGTACTTCCTACAGGTACCGCTAGAGGACAGAGTTTTCCTTCGGTACCTCATTCTGGTACCGGCTCTGGATCCTCGTCGCCGATTACTCCTCCATATCGGACAGTAGGTGGGCCTGCTAGGACGACATCACGTGGTATATCTCCTGGGACGAGTAGTTCCAGGCCTGTTGAGAGTGCTCGTCCGTCTAGCGTTCCTACTGCTGATACGATGGAGACGGATGAGCAGATGGCGGAGGCTGCGGCGACGGCCGAAGCGGCGACGCGACGGCCGACCAGCATCATGCAGATGATGCGTGCGCACCTCCGGAGGAGAGGAGGACGGAGATCTGGGCCGACGGTACACAGTAAGTGTTTGGTTTATAATTTTTTCTTTCTGTTTTTATCATAAATTAACTTTTTTCATGAATATAATATGTCTGTATAGATATCGTCCTCCAGAGGTACAGAGACGTCTAGGCCACATGCTGAGGCATAATTATGGTGGTGCTTGGATTAACTATTCTGATGCTCCGGACGAAAGGAAGGCCTTCTGATTTGCGCGCTTCAAGGTTAAAATATATTGCTTTTAACATGAATCATATAATTTTTGTATACTATATATAACTTATAAATATTTGGTTTGCGCTCTTCTAGGATATGTTTTTATATCCACCGCACCGGGCCGAGCAGATCGAGGGGATGTTTCCTGTCGTCGCTGCCAAGCTGATCCGCGACCCTATCAATGATCAGAAGGATCATGATCGTGCCGGAGAGCCAATCCAAGGTTGGATCACCCCTGATCAGTGGAATGCGATGAAGGCTCGATTCGAGGAGCCAAGGTACAAGGAGAAGTCGGAGAAGGCCAAGGCGGCTAGGTAACATGCCTTGAAGTGGTGCGGTGGGTCGATTCCGATGACGGAATATTTCCGTCGTCTGGTATGTCTTTCTCTTTTACAAATATTATTTTAATGCGATGCCGATAAATTATTACTAAGATAATATTTAATTACAGGTAAGGAAGGTCAGAACACCGACAAGGTGACCGTCTTCCTGGCCACCCATCGTCGGTAGTGACCTTATTGACGAGAGGGCCGAGCAGACTTATGTAAGTATTACAATACGTTATCTTAATTTAATACATCGTATCAATTTTAATATAACTTAGTAAATATGATGCAAATAAATATTCATGTAGTTAGTAATAATAAGTACATTAATTAGAAATTAGAAATAATAAGTACATTAATTAGAAATTAGTAATAATAAGTACATTAATTAGAAATTAGAAGTTAGTAATAATAAGTACTTTCTAGGCCGAGTATCAGAGGCTGCGGGAACGGGTGGCTGCTAGTGCACCTGATGTAGGAGAGGCCGGTACTTCCTCGCAGCCCACTCAAGCTCCGTCGGCGGACGATGTAGATAGTCGCCGCTGGTGGACTCCGTAGGGGTACGTACTATGGTACGGGATCCTATGGTACCCTAGTTGCGACCCAGTCCTCTAGGACATCTCCTCCTAGTGTGCATGGTCCACAGCCGTCCCAGGAGTCTGCCCGAGTCCACCAGATGATGGAGTCTCTCCGTGACGACCTGCTACGATAGATCGAGGAGCAGTCTCAGCACCCTACGGAGGATCCTGCGCTGCTAGCACGATTGGATGCACTCGACCACGGTATTATGGACCTCAGGGAGATGACTGAGGGACAGAGCGCACCGTTGGAGGGTTAGAGCGCACGGTGACGGAGCTGCAGACAGGACAGGTGACCATGGCCGAGAGGATGAGATTGGCGTAGGAGTCGATGGTCCAGAGCAGTGAGAATGTTATCTATCATGGATTCATACCACCAGCGACTTACAGCGTTGGAGCATGCTGGTCCTTCGGGTGCGCCTTCATCGTCGTCGACTCCGTCGCCTCCACCGCCTTCTTCTTCGACACCGACTATCTACCGACGTTACTGCCTCCTCCATTGGTGTCGATTTCACTTGAGGAGTATGAGTTGTTTTATCCTTCGTCGCGGCGGTGCCCTCCTGCACCATATTCTAGTAGTCTAGTTAGGACTGTTTATTTGTGTTTGTTTCATTCTTTATTTGTGACTTGGATATTTGTTGGTTGTATAGATTTGGATGTTGGATCATATTCTATTTGTTGGTTATTTGGTTGTAGACTTTGTTATTTGGTGTGAATGGTTATTTGGATACTTGATTATTTGGATATTTGGTTATTTGGTTAGTTGGTGATTGTTGTAAACTTGTTTATAGGGACTGAAATCTGTGTACAGTGACAATAGACATTGTGTGATTGTTGTAGACTTGGTTAGGGACTGAAACCTGTACAGTGAGAAATGGACATTCTGTGATTGTTTGGATCTTATTCTACAGTGAGAAATGGTTAGCTTTTTAAACTGCGGGAGAAATGGACATTCTGTATTTATTTTTTTTATTTTTTTTGCAGATTTAGCGACATTTATCGACGTTTACCGACGTCCTCCGACGTAATTTTTGCGTCGGTAACGTCGGTAGATAGATAAGCAATATTATCCAGTTTACCGACATTTAGCGACGTCATTATATGTCGGAGGACGTCGGTAAACTTCGGTAAACGTCGCTATTCAGCCCCAGGAATTCCCAGGATTTACTAACATTTAGCGACTTTGATCATGTCACTAAACCACCGACGAGTCGACGGTAATCGTCGGTAAATTTACCGACGCGTAGCGACACCATATTTACGTCGCAGAGCCACCGACGACACGACGGTAGACGTCGGCATTATACCGACGTATATTTACGTCGGCAAACGTCGGTAATTGCGACGATTGGCGACGTTTATATGATCAGCGACTACATTTCTGCGACCAGCCAAAACGTCGGTAATTTTGTCGCTAAATATTGTTAGAGACGAATATTGCGTTTTAGCGACGTCTTTTGGCGTCGCTAAAATGACTTATTCTGGTAGTGAATCTAATGATGGGATACTGAAAGTCTTCAATACGTCCGGAAAGCCTTCAGGAAAAATGAAGAAGAGATATTTGAATGACGAAGAGCTAAGGGCTGCTCAATTGTATATATATTACTCATTACGATGGATGAAGGGAGAAGCTAGAGGGGTAAGTAATTAATGGAGTTTACGTCATCTCAATGTAATAGTATATATAAGCTAATATTATTGTCCTAATCGGTGGTTGCTTCGTTATTTTTCAGCAATAATGATGAGTTGAGGTCGGTTAGACCCTAACTAACAAACAAAGCATTAGAGCAAGAAATGAGACATCATTTTCCTTCTTGGTTGAGCAAATATGTAAGCAGCTCGGTAATTACTGGTCTCTTATAATGCACTGTACAATAAATAACTTACTATCTCTTCTTTAGTATTCAGGTCGATCGTCTAATTTCACCCGAGATTGAATTAATTAGAATCTTGCCAAGGGACCAATTGTTGTCGTTAAAAAGGCCAAGTACTTGTGAATGGCTTTAGGTTCAAGTCGACAAATGCTCCGATCAGAGACAGCTTCCTAGATCTTGATTCTACGAAAAATAGTTGTTTGTGTATCAAATCTTCAAACTACAAAGACGTCGATCTAGAAAATGATTTCTTTGGCATCTTGCGAGAGATTGTGGAGTTGACATATAATTATGGCAGAGAACCTGCAAAGATCGTGTTGTTCAAGTGTGAATGGTTCGATCCGATTGAAAATCAGGTTAGAAAATTGACAAGCATGGTCTTGTGGATATAAACTACAAGCGTAGATATCAAGGCTATGAACCATTTGTCCTATCAACTCAGGCTCAGCTCGTGTACTTCACAGCTTATCCGAGACGGAGAGCAACAAAGTCTGACTGGTGGGCAGTATGCAAGACTAAAGCTAGAGATACTTTTGATGTTGACGAAAAGCTTATCAAGAGGACGAGCTACCTCTTGTAACCAATATTGTTGATGTAGACCACGAAAGTTACGCATTATACGACTAATGTAGAAGATGTAGAATTATCCGAAGAGGAAGGCGAAGCTGACGAAGGCGAAGATGAAAGTGAAGATGAGGAGGAAGAGGAAGATGAGGTCGAGAAAGACGAACAAGTTGAATATTCTGAAGATGATTGAGAGAGATGTACTTCCAATTTCTTATTATGTAGAGTTGGTTATTATCTAGTCTTGGTTATTATCTGAACTTAGATGTTTCTTGTAGAATGTACTATCTGGACTTAGTATTTCTTGTAGAATACTATATCTGAACTTATATATTTCTTGTAGAATATACCATCTGGACTTAGATGTTTCTTGTAAAATGTATCATCATATGTTATCTTGGTTTTATCTTGTCGTTGTTGTACTTTCATATTTCTAGTCTCTATTATTTGTTGTATCACCATATGTTGTTATCAGGTATGACAGGTCGTCGCGGATCGTTCCGTATGTCCCAACGTGGGGGAGGACGGGGTTCTCCTTCGGTACCTTTTCTGGTACTGGTAGAGGACGGGGTTCTCCTTCGGTACCTCCTACTGTACCGGCTCTAGATCCTCATCGCCGAGTACTCCTAGTATCGAACAGTACCTCCGCCGGCCACGACGCTATATGGTGTATCTCCTGGGACGAGTAGTCCAGGCCTGATACTGCTCTCGAGTCTAGCGTTCCTTCTGTAGATACGACGATGGAAACAGAAGCAGATGGAGAAGGCTGAGCCGTGGTCGACCAGTATCAGGCAGATGATGCGTAGTACCTCCAGAGGAGACGAATACGAGATTTAGACCGATGATACAAAGTAAGTATTTTGGTTTATCAACTTTTTTCTGTGTTTATCATAAATTAATTTTTTTCATGAATATAATATTCTGTATGGATATCGTCCCCCGTCGTTACAAAGACGCCTAGGCCACTTATTGAGGAATAATTATGGTGGTCCTTGGATAAACTACTCTGATGCTCCGGATGATAGAAAGGCCTACTGGTTTGCACGCTTCAAGGTTAAAATATATTTACTTTTAACATGAATCATATGATTTATGCATATTATATATAAATAATAAATATTTGGTTTGCACTTTTCTAGGATATGTTTTTCTATCCACCGTACCGGGTCGAGATGATCGAGGGAATATTTTCTGCCGTCGCTGCTAAGCTGATCCGCGACGCTATTAATGATCAGAAGACTCGTGATTGTGACGGAAAGCCGATCCAAGTTGGATCACCCTTGATCAGTGGACTGCGATGAAGGCTCGATTCGACGAGCCAAGGTACAAGAAAAAGTCTGAGAAGGCCAAGGCGGCTAGGAAGCAGGGATCAAAGTGGTGCGGTGGGTCGATTCTGGTGACGGAACATTTTTGTCGTTTGGTACATCTTTTTATTTCAAAAATATTATTTTAATACAAGTCCGATAAATTAGTAAAAGGTGATATATTTAATTACAAGTAAAGGGGTGGTGATGCCAATATGGTAATCGTCTTCCTGGCAACACATCGAAAGGGCGAAAGCTTATTGACGAGAGGGCCGAGCAGGCCTATGTAAGTATTATAATTCTATTATTAATTTTAATACTTGTGTTAGTTTTGATATAACTTAGTAAATATGTATGTAAATAAATATTCATGTAGTTAGTAATAATAAGTACATTAGACATTAGAAGTTATAGAGTATCCATGCTTTTTAGGCAGAGTTTTAACGGCTTAAAGAGCGCGACGGCTGCTAGTGCGCCTGCTGCGGGAGAGGCCGATATCCTCGCAGCCCGCTCCAGCTCCGTCGGAGGACGAGCTATGGGTGACCCCCGCTGGTGGTCTCCACAGGGGTATATACTACGGTACAGGATCCTATGGCACCTAGTTGTGACCAGTCCTCTAGAGCCTCCCCTGCTAGTGTGCATGGCCCACAATCCTCCCAGGAGTCTGCCCGAGTCCAGCAGATGGTGGAGTCTATCCGTGACGAGTTGCTACGACGGATCGAGGAGAAGCACCATACGAACGATGCTGCACTCCTAGCACGATTGGATACGTTCGACCGCAGCATTATGGTGCTCAGGGATATGACTGAGAGGAAAGAGCGGGGCGTCACTGATCTTGGAGTGTCGATAGAGCGCAGCGTGACGGATCTGAAGGCATCACATCTGTCCATGGGCGAGAGGCTAACGTTGATGCAGGATTCGATGATTGATAGCAGTACGAGGCTGTTATCTACCTTGGATTCATACCACCAGTGACTAGCAGCGTTGGAGTGTTATTGTCCTCCGGGTGCGCCTTCATCGTCGTCGACTCCGCCGGCGTCACTACCTTCTTTATCGACATCGACTCCACCGACGTCACTACATTCTTCATCGGTGACAATTTTACGGGAGGAGTACGAGATATTTCTATCCATGAGGCGCAGCGGTGCCCCTCCTCCTCCAGATCCGCAATAGTCTGAGTTAGGATTGTTTGATAAGATGATATTTTAGTGTTTGTACACTTTGAGTATTGTTTGTGTTGGTTGTACACTTTGGATATTGGTTGTAGACTTCTATCCATGACGATTTTACTGGTTGTGTAAACTTTGGATATTGGTTGGTTGTAAACTTTGAGTATTGTTTGTGTTGGTTATACACTTTGGATATTGGTTGTAGACTTTTAGTATTGTTTGTGATTTATCGGTGTTGAGTGTTCCACCGAACGGGTCGGCGAACCTTGGAAAAAAATGTACTTCTGTGTATTTATTGTTATTTATTAAACTGCAGGGAGAAAATGTGATTCTGTGGAGAAAATAACATTCTGTAATTTATTTATTATTTATTTTTTTGGCAGTTTACCGATGCTTACCGACGCAGGGAAACGTCAGTAAACGTCGGTAAGTCAGCAGGTATACCGACGCCTACCGACGTAATGCAGCGTCAGTAAACGTCGCTACATGTCGCTAAATGTTCCAGAATTTTTTCTCGTTTACAGAATCGGTAAACGTCGGTAAGTATTGTAAATACGTCGCTAAATGTTCCAGGATTGACCGACGTTTGCCGACGTAATAAACGTCGCTATATTACCGACGGTACGCCGGTGAACGTCGGTAAATGTTCCTGGATTACCGACATATTTGTGCGTCAGTAAGCGTCGATAAGAGCGGCGATTAACGACGTTTTCCCTGTTAGCGACCAGGCTTTCCGCGACAACAATAAAATGTCGCTAAATACGTCGAAAAATGAACTTAGCGACGTTTTCATCCATTTAGCGACGTTTTTGGGCGTTGCTAAAAGGTGATATTCTGGTAGTGGAAGGTGTAATCTCTATTTCATTACTAAAGTATTTTTCATAAGTTAGACTCCAATCGTTTCGTAGGTTTCCATTTGGATTTTTCACGTAAATATCTTGGTGTTTGTGTTGTGCTTTTTTTTTATTGTGACATTGGCAAATTGATTTGTGCGGTTTTCTTCGGTCTTCACTAGATCCTATCGATTTGGGAGACTGTTTCTCTGTTTCATTCCTAACACCATCCTATATGAATTATATTATATCTATTATACAAAAAGTGTTATTGTATTTAGCCCTTCCTCCAATTGCTAATCAAATCTCCACTACCTCTACTTTTATTTTAATTAATTAGTGTTACCCCCCCTTTCCTTCATAATCTGTTATTTGTACCCACCCCCCCCCCCCCCCAACCCCAAAAAAAAGGCTCTAATTTTTATTTTTTTTTTTTTGGGGTGGGGAGGGATAGTGCTAATTAATATACAAATAAAGTAGTAATGGATATATGATTAGTAATTAGGGAGATAAATCTATTCTACTATATAATGCTAAAAATTAGGGTTTATCATGAAATTTTTCTTCCAAAAATATCCTTACATATCTATACTTAGGGGTCAGCATTGGGCCGGACCGGGCTGCCCATGCCCATAAAGTACGGGCTCGGGCCGGGCATGGGCCAATATTTTTGGCCCTAAAAAAATTTCGGACCGGGTCGGGCCGGATTTAATTATTATTTATGAAGCCCAAGCCGCCCATAAGAGTATGGCTTTTCGGACCAAGTCGGATCGGGTCGGACTAGTTCTACAAAATTGATAATTTACGCGTATGTGGTTTTCGAATGGAGCATTATGATTTCGTGGAGAGGTTTGAAATCTAGATATGACGTGGATGTGGTTTACGAATGGAACATTATGATTTCATGGAGAGGTTTGGAATCTAAGTAAGGTGATGAGTTGTTAAGCGAAGGAAGGATGTTTCTGAATGAAACACCTTAACCAACTCTTTAGACTGGTTTGCTTGGGATATACACATTCAATTCCTCTTTGGTGCTACTTGTGATGCCAAATTGCAATTTGCAGGCTTTGTTCATAATTTACGCATATATTCAATCTTTGTATCGTTACGATCTTCGACCATCGTACCAGAATCTGATGTTAGACATGATCCTGTTAGTTGGGGGTCATCATTTGGGCCGAACTTGAGCGGACGTATAGTCCAAACTTGTATCGGTCGGGCCTCGGCCGGACTCGGACGGATGGATGCATAGTCCAAGTCCGGCCCTATACTAATATGGACCGGGTCGGACTACCCTAATGACCGGGCTCTATCTGGCTTTGGCCCATCAGGTCGGGCGGACTTTTCGGACGCCCATGGACTTCGGGCCAAATGATAATCCCTATCTATACTAATTAAAATGGTTCGTTAATTTTAATAAGGACAACTTATTAATTACAAAGATTGTCCTTTGGTCTTCCTAAGTAGTTTTTCTAAGTTAATTGAAAGATGGTTAAACTACGTCCGTGCCACGTGCATCTATGCTAGTACAAATAACTCTAAAACTGTTAGTGGATGTGAGAAAATAATATAATGGAATGGTAGATCAAGGCAACTACATTATTGAGGATAAAGAAATAAACCTTTTGATGATTGAATTTTTTTCCTTCCTCCTTCGAATGGCAAGCTTATAGTGTCTGCCCTTACTGAATTTCATTTTTAAATTATATTTTTAGAAGAAAGCCCTTGGTAAGGGCGTTATTATATTGTGGGTGTAATTACTAGGAACTTTGTGCTTTACATATAATTTTATAAAAAAATTATGCTTTCAGTGAAAATTTCCGTATTATAATTTCCATTATAGTAGAAAGAAAGTATCTAAACAATCATGTGTAATCAAAGTCTTCTTATAGTCAATAATTAATCAATCTTTTTCGATGTTGTTCAGCCCCGCTACACCTCATTCCGGCAAGAGGCACAGTTGGTGATGAATACAAATGCAAAAGTTAAAGAACTTACAACATGCAAACAATTTGGAGGTGAAGCTATATATCAAATTACACCAAATAAGAAGGGCTCGGGTGGGTAGGGGTAGGGGTAGGGGTAGGGTAGGCAATAGCAGTCCTCTTGGTGGGTTTTAGCTATTTGGCCTTTATATGATCAGCATCTTTTACCATTCTACTTCCCTATTCTGAGTTTGTATTTCTAATGTTTACGTCTGTTGAGTTCATCTGAGGGTTCTCACTTATGTGCTATATTGTAGGAATATAGACAATTAATGACATTATATCGATACAGAATTCAAATATTTTAAAATAGGTAAATATAGACACCTATGAACATGTACGGATACAATATTAATTTTTTTCACATCAAAGTGGATCTACGCTTGGTTTATGTGCGCTCTGGCCATGGTTAAGGGCGTTACAAATCTCAACTGTTACTGTATGGCAGATGGATATGTTGTCAACTTTTTAACATTGGACTTGCTAAAATGGTCTAATAGCAAAAACTATTGCAAAACTCGATATATAATGTCAAATCTTAATATAATATACTTATGGCTTTGCTAGCTATATGCTACTGGAGCAAACTCTCGGTGTCTCTCTTAATTAGGGCTAATTAGAGGTTAGACCATGGATTTTATACCAGCTTATAGTTTAGGTCCTAACTTGTCCGATTAAAAAGTTCATAGACCCTGAATTTGAATGTTTATTATTGGTTTATTTTCCATATATAGTCTAGGAAAGATATAATGGAAAAAAAAAATCAAAATTCAGAGTTTAAACTTTCTAATTAAAAATGTTAGGACTTAAACACTAAGCTGAGATAAAATTCAGAGTCTAAACTCTAATTAGCCCCAATTTTTAATTAATACATTGTTGTTACAATACATTGTTGTTTCATTTGTATAGACCTAACCGACTGACTAATGAATACAAGCAACCGACCTTGCATCCAATCTATAGCATAGAAACTTACCATATGGATAACAATATTTGACAAACAATACCAACTTCACATAAATAAACTTTTAAAACAGATTTGGAATTACTATTTCCAACTTTTAACTATATAGGAATTTTTTTTCCCTACACTTGGACCCTTACTTTTGCAATAATAAAATAAAATAAGTAAATATGTGGAAAAAAAAAATATATGTGGGTTTTGGACTCTTACAAAGAATCAAAACTGGAAACAAATACTGATATAGCATACCAATCACATCCATATACATATTCATAGATTTTTGCCAAAAAAAAAAAAAAATCGCCCACAACTCGCAATAAGCTGCAGTAGACGCAACTATCATATTTAGGGCATCAAAATTAGCGATGGCCAGGAAGCCATAGTAGATGCATCAAATTTAGGAAATCAAAATTAAGGCCCATACACGGGGAATGAAGGGAAAATGAGGAGTACAGGGGGTATGAGGAGGAGAAAAGGGGGGAGTGGCGTGAGGGAATCCAAATAAAAAATAAATAAATAAAATTATATATATATATATATATATATATATATATATATATATATATATATATATATATATATATATATATGCAAATGACCTCTAGCCTATTGGTTAAGAGAGATGCATGCGGCCCAAGTGGTCAGGAGTTCGAGCCCCAGTGGAGGCGAGTTCGCCACAATTACCCATTGCTTCAAAAAAAAAAAAAAAAAAAAAATATATATATATATATATATATATATATATATATATATATATATATATATATATATATATATGGGAGCGGATCAAAAGTCCTCCTTAGAAAACCCCCTAAAACCCTTCTCACTCTCAGCCGTCCATTTAATGTTAATATTAATGTTAATGTTAATATTAATTTTTATTTTTATTTTTATATTAATGTTAATGTTAATATTAATGTTAATGTTAATGTTAATATTAATTTTATTGTTAAGTTTAATGTTAATTTTAGTATTTAACATTAATATTAATATTAATATTAACATTAACATTAATATTAACATTAAATGGACGGCTGAGAGTGAGGGGGTTTTTAGGGGGTTTTCTAAGGGGCTTTTGATCCGCTATATATATATATATATATATATATATATATATATATATATATATATATATATATATATATATGTAGCGGATCAAAAGCCCCCCATAGAAAGTCCCCCAAAAACCCCCCTCACACTAATTCGTAATATTAATGTTAATATTAATGTTAATATTAATATTAATGTTAATATTAATATTAATATTTTTATTTTTCTTATATTAATGTTAATGTTAATGTTAATATTAATGTTAATGTTAGTGTTTTTAATGTTAAGTTTAATATTAATTTTAGTATTTAATGTTAATATTAACATTAATATTAACATTAACATTAATATTAATATTAATATTAACATTAAATTACGGATTAGAGTGATGGAGTTTTTGGGGGGCTTTCTAAGGGGGGACTTTTGATCCGCTTCCATATATATATATATATATATATATATATATATATATATATATATATATATATATATATATATATATATATATATATATATATATATACATATATATATATATATATATGAGGGATCCGCATTTCCTTACTTTTTGCATCCCCAAACATTTTCATATTATCAACGGTGTCATCTAATCTTTTATATATATATATATATATATATATATATATATATATATATATATATATATATATATATATATATATATATATATTTAATATATATATATATATATATATATATATATATATATATATATATATATATATATATATGGGTGCTACTATTAACACTCCTAAAATATCATTCGGCACTCCTCTTTAATTTTTTAACATTCAAATTTCAAATTTGTCCATGCATTAATATATAGCAAATTTGTCCAAAATTTCATATATATATATATATATATATATATATATATATATATATATATATATATATATAGCGTTGTAGCCTAATTTTATGGAGTATTTTTTCGGGATAGTTACGAAATTTCTAAAAAAACATACGTGTTATTTCTATAAAAGAAATTAAATATCTATTTAAAGACATATTATTTTTTGGATTTGTTCTTAAAAATATATTACTTTTAAAGATATATTTATTTTTAAAGATATACTATTTGTAAAAGATAGATTCTTTTAAAATATAGATTAATTTTAGAATATAGATAATTTTTTACCATTAATATTAAAATTAATATTTGATTAACCTTAAAATTAATATATGAACAATATTAAATTTAAAATTAACATTAAAATTTAATTAATATTAACATTAATATTAACATTAACGCCAATTACTATTACTATTAACACTAATATCGAAATTAATATTAACATTAACATTAAAAATAATATTAATATTAATATTAATATTAATGTTAATACAATATATTATTTTTAATGTTAATGTTAAATTTAGTTTTTAATGTTAAATGTTTAATTCTATTAATAGTGTATGCTTGCTGGAGCATTGTTTTTGTGATCGAAGGATGTGTGCCCATAGTGGCGTGGTTATGGTTTGATTTTTGGTATGTCCGAAGTGGCGTGGTTATGATTTGGTTTGCTATTAATTGTCGAAAATGGCGTGGATGGATGTTATGTTTGTGGTCGTTAAACTACCATGGTATAGATTATCCGGAATGGATGTTGACTCAATGGGTAGAGGGAGCAGATCTGTTGTCCCATTTAATCTTGTCCATTTTTGCCTCGCTCTCTATTACATGTGGGTCATAGGATTATATACATATAGATGGTGGCCTACATGTAATAGGAAGGGGGATGTAATTAGAAAGAATTAAATGAGACAACAAATCTGCTCCCATAGACAGAGCATGTATGTTTGTGTGCAGAGTTGCTAGATCCCTATGTGGTGTATTGGGTAAACCAAGAGGTGATGTTGGATAATTGGTGATGTGGGTATCTATGATGTTTATCGGTTTGGATGGGTAGTATGATTCTTTGTTGATACTATGCCTGATAGGCGATTGTGAATCTTTCTTATTGGATTTGATTCAGGCAATCGAGAATGATGTTTGGCAGAGTAAGTTTGTATTATAAAGATTTGAGATATTGTAAAATGGATGGCTTGGCTGTGAATGTTTATGGATTGTGTATTGAACTACGGTTTGAATTGATCGGATTGAATTATGAGTTAAGTACAAGAACTTGGTAGTGCGATCGAAAAGTCTATTTGGAGGATATGAGAATGGCTTTAAGGAATTAGAATTTGTATTGGTCGATGATATGAGATAGCTATAGCTGATTTGATCTTGAGTGTAGAGGTGCTGACTTATATTCAGTTCGGACGATAGCATTGGTTGAATGAATTTGAGTTTTTGTAAAAGAAATATTTCCTGATTATGTATATCATTGATATATATATAGTATTGAGGCGTATCAAAGATCAATAGATGATAACTCGCGGATACTCTAATTGGATGAATGCTAATTGTTTTGAATGTTGTTGTTTGAATAGATTCTAGCTTAAGGATTGTTGATGGATTGAATGATAGTATTGAAATTTCTTATGGCTTGAAAGGAATGATCATGAGTATGGAATGAATGGATATTTGTTTGATTCGACTTGGTGAATGTATGGAATTCCTAGAGATGGATGTGATGATTGTTTAAGTTGACTCTGATCATACGAGTGGATTCGATGTATAGAGATTGAATACGAGTTGGATTGTAATTGAAAGTGAGTTATGATCGGTGGATTGATAATTTGAGAATTCATGACTTGTGATTTTTTATTTTGATTTTGATTATGATTTGTGATTTAACGAATGAGATATACGAATTCAGATTTGTAAAATTATCAAAATAGATTTAAGGATTTGGACTACGAAAATTGCTTCAAATGATGTCGTCAATCATGTAGTAGTCAAGGATAATCGTTGCATATGGATTGACCCTAGGTAGAGGCTTTACTAGATAGTCTTTGACCTTCGGACTTGATAATGCTGATGTCATAGAGTGTTAGTGAGCTTGAGTAAAGAAAGTTGTTACAAGTGTGTTTGTCATGTATGGAAGGTGTTTCATAGTTGTTTTGGTATTGGGTTGTAATTTTGATTGGTTGTTCTGCCGCATAGTCAGCTTGGGCGTTTAAATCGAAGATTGAGCGAGAAGTTGCTTTATTGATCGGATTATGCAGATGGATGAGTGTGTTCTAGTAAGTTTCGATGGAAAAACTTCTGAACAGTGTATTATGTAATTTTCTGCTTTATGTAGCACATTATGTTGATTTGTGGGCTCAAAGGCCTGGTTGGACTTGGATTCATAGAAAGGAATCGGCTAGTAATCTATATGTTCGATGTTATGCCGCACTCGGCGTGGAGGCATTGTGTTGGCTTCATTGTTTATATAAGCTTATGAGTTTATATATGCTGATTTGGATTTACGTTGTGTGAGATATCACAGGATTTGAGTGGTAATACAGGCTTGCTTAACTTGGTCAAATTTGGATGATTTATGGAGCGAGGCTCGTTTGTGCTTTTTACCGATTTAGAAGTTCATGCATCACATTAAATCATATGTTTGAGGCATGATTTTGTGTTTGATTCATCGATGTACAATTTCTTTATGGTGGGTAGTCTAGGTTATCTGTAATGCCTGTGTTCGTATTACGTATTTTGGGATACGTATACGTATTTTATTCTGTATTGCCTGATTCCTTGTTTAGCTCTCGGCTTGGTTTAACTCTCGGTTTGGGTTGGCTTGGTTCGGCCGACCCAATACTTGGTTCATCATGGGCCAAGGGTGGAACACCTTAGCCTATGCTTCTCCTTCATTTCCACCACAACCCCCCTCTTTATTATCCCCACCAACCTTCTCTCTCCTCCATAATTCTCATTTACTTCTCCTTCCCCCACCATTACTCTTCTCCACCAACCAAGAACACCATAGGCAAGTACAACTTGTTTCCACAAGAGAACTCCTTTTGATGGTTTCATTAGCTTCTCCTCATGATTCTAAACCACATTAGAACTTGTCATTTTCTATTTTAAGGCTTTAATTCTTGTAGATCTAGAAATTAGTTATTTTTAGATTTTGGTGGTTTTGATCTATCAAACTTCCTTGTTTTCAAGTTTTGATGGTTCCATGTTGTAGAGAATTTCATTCTACCCAATTTTGACCTTTGGAAAGTTGGATTCGGACTTGTTTTGACCAAGATATGGACTGTTGAAGCTTAGATTCAACTTTAGAGTTCTTGCTGTTCTTGCCATTTGGAGAAGACAGTGAACAGTGAGCTAGCTTTTTAGCTTACGCCACTGAGCTGTACGCTGCTCTTTAGCGAGCGTACGCTAGCCTTGGTACGCTGCTCTTTAGCGAGCGTACGCTAGTCTTGGTACGCTGCTCTTTAGCGAGCGTACGCTAGCCTTGGTACGCTGCTCTTTAGCAAGCGTACGCTGACTTGGGTACGCTGCTCTTTAGCGAGCGTACGCTGACTTGGGTACGCTGCTCTTTAGCGAGCGTACGCTAGCCTTGGTACGCTGCTCTTTAGCGAGCGTACGCTGACTTGGGTACGCTGCTCTTTAGCGAGCGTACGCTGACTTGGGTACGCTGCTCTTTAGCGAGCGTACGCTAGCCTTGATACGCTGCCTGTTGGCAGCGTGTCTTTTGCGTACGCTAGCGTGAGCGTGCCCTGGACCCTTTCGTACGCTAGCTCAAGCGTACGCAGTCTTGAGCGTACGCTAGCTTGAGCGTACGCTGACCTGTAGCTTGAGCGTGTCCTGGTGTACGCTGACCCTTGCGTACGCTTCCCATTGGAAGTGTATGGACCCTTTGGTACGCTAGCTCGAGCGTACGCTGGCCTGAGCGTATGGCCTTTGGCTGACTTGGTCTCATGTCAGCGTGTCAGATTTGGTTTTATTTTCCTTAAGCTTGGCTCTTTTATAGCCCTGTATATTGATATTTTATTAGATATTTTACGCCCATTTTATATCCTTACGCCTTTTGTCCTGAACTTGATAATTGCGAATTTACTTGATATGTTTGGAATTGATAATTGAGAATGACCTGATAGTGACCCGTAGTGGTGCACTCCTGACATGAGTAACCTGACATGACCTGATAGTGGCCCGTCGTGGCGCACTCCTGACTAGTACACTTGACCTGATAACCTGACATGTTATACCTTGATAAGCTGTTGCGACGGCTACCTGACATGACATGACTTGACAAGAATGAACATCCTGGACACCGTGGATGATTGTGCTTGTACAAATAAACCAGTCCTGTCTTGCATCATGTCTAGGACGGGGACTCCTGAGTACCACGGTTATGAGTACCTACTAAAATGGACTAAGGCTAATAACTAGATTAATACATTAGTCATGAAGAGATTTCCTAGCTACAGGCAATCCCGTTACCTGGGCGCGCTTGGGATCTGTAGCCTGCCGTCGAGTAGGGCACATTTCCAGCACACTGTCATGTGTTGCACCCTTCAAGCTACTTAAGGGTACATGCGTTTCCTGGACGATGTACCCACCTGAATTCAACCCTAATCTTTCGACCTGGGTATCCTGGATGGTCTGCAGGGCTTGTGGCTGTGGAATAATCTCACTCCATCTTGTTAGTAATTAGGCTTGTGACAACCCTAGTTAGTTAAAGTATCAAGCCGTAATTCTTGCTTGGCCGTGAAATGATTGGATGGAGTCTAACCTGTCTAGCCTTGCCCTGATCCTGTTCCAGATTGCTGCACGACCAGAATGCTTGTATTTATTTTACCGATAAATGGTGGGAATTCCAAGCTCTGTTCAGACGAAGGGTTACAACCCCGGTCCTTGTTTGGTTTACGGGTTGTAACCTGGCTATCTGAATAGTTCCATGGGTATCTCGTCGTATATCATCCTGGTGTATTTTCTTTATTTCCAGTTCTTAACTTATTTATATCTTGTACTGATTGCTGGTTTTAGTTCTTAAGTGGAGCCTCCTTTGTGGCACTTGCTCTTTCTGGGGTCTGACCCAGCTGATTTTGTGTGGCCAGATTTCGGAGCAGCTACCGAGGATCTACCGACCTTCCTGCCAGATGGTGAACACTAGAAGGAATTCTGGCAACGAGTGGGTTATTTTTGGCTCTTCCACTCTATTGTAAAAATATTCTTTTGAGGCATTTAGCCGACGAGCACTTGTTTAGCTCGATTGTATTTACTTACTGTCTGCCTACGGGCTGTAACATGATTAACAAATCCTAGGGTTGATCATGTATGACTGAACTCTTGCTAGTCCTAACATTTTGTAACGACTAGCTTCATGATCAGCTGAATATGTAATATTTGGGACGCCTTATTATTGTATATTTAATGATCATACATCTTGTAACATCTATTTACTTGCTTGTGATTGAGACAATAGGCTTGTTCTTGACCTTAAGAGACTGTTGGCTTGTAGATAAACCCTCATGTATCTAGACAGCCGTGACCGTATAGCGAGATGGATTCCATTTCATATACGTAGCTGGCTATGTCTGCCCCCGCTCTCCAGTATTCTGGTTCTGGGGCGTGACATGGTTTAAGTGGTGGCCCATGCAGGTCTTGTAAATCAAGATATGTGAGGGTTTGCCGAATAGATGTCTCAATCAGTATTCGTCCTTGATCTCTGCTCATATCTTCTGAATCCCTGGATTCTTGTCCTGATTATATGCTTGTATTGTTGATCTGTCATGGTCCTTCCTTATTGTTCCCTATGTCGTCTTCTTCAGCGGCATTGTTCGTGGTCCTACCGATCAGCAAGGCGGAGCACCTCCCGCGGACCAGCAGCAACCCGGAGATCAAGCCTAGCATTCCGGAGTAGCCTCCAGAGTCGAGCCTATTGGAGAAGAGCCCCCAGTTCAGCCGGTTCAGCCTGCCGAACCTGATGATGGCACATTAGTAGGACTCGTCAGGACCTTGATAGCTTCTCAAGATCGTCGTGGAGATGCATTGCAACAGGCAGTGACGGATGCTTTGACCAGAGGCAGTCTTCCAGGGAACAGCACGGCCAATAGCTTCAAGCGCTTGAACCCTCCATTCTTCGACGGTAGTGAAGATGCTATCGCAGCAGATGCATAGCTTCAGGACACAGAGGTGGTTCTTGAAGCAGCCAAGACTCCAAAGAATGAGAAGGTAGCCGTGGTGCGCTTGCAGCTATTAGATCTTGCCCGCAGCTGGTGGGCAGTGCAGGCCGTTGGATTAGCAGCACCCATTCCGTGGGCAGTATTCAGAGAGAGATTCCAGACCAAGTATTTCGATGCTGTAGCCCGGTACGACCTGCAGACAAGGTTTACCAATCTGAAGCAAGGTGGCAGGACGGTCAACGGATATGCGATCGAGTTTTCCAGGCTCAGTCGGTTTGCTCCCACCCTGGTGGCAACCGAGTATGATAGAGCCCAGCGGTTCCAGCAGGGGCTTCATCTGGAGATTCTATTGGCGGTTGAGCAGTTTGAGCATCAGACTTTTGATGCAGTCTTGAGAGCAGCCCGGAGGCATGAGTATACCTCCCAGAGGATTGTGGATAGGACCGGAGGTCGGAAGAGATCTCACGGCCAGATGAATCAGTCTTCAGCACCGGCCCCGGCAGCCAGGGCTTTGACTATTGGAGCTCCGGGGCGAGCGGCCTCAGTAACGTCGGTTCAGCATTCCACTCCGACGTACCCTCAACAGCAGAAGCAGAAGCAGTCTTTCGCAGTGGGATGTTCTCATTGTGGGAAGCCAGGCCATGTGGTGGCAGATTGTCGCAGGGCACAGGGATTGTGTCTGGCTTGTGGAGCACCAGACCATAGGGTTGGATCCTGTCCAAATAGGGGTGGTTCATCATCGTCCAACCTTTCTAGCTCTTCGGTGAGAGGACCAGCACCAGTCCAGCAGCAGCAGCAGTATCCATTGATGAGGCCCTTGCCGCCTCAGTCCCAGGCGTTTCAGCAGCAGAGCCCTCAGCAGTATGCGCAAGCCCAGGCCTTGAGTCAGAATAGGCAGCGAGGATATCAGCAGAGGGGACCAGCACCCCGAGGGCATGGTCAGGCCATGATGATGACCGTGGAGGAAGGATTGGCACCAGGAGAGGTAGTGGCAGGTACTATTCTCGTCAACTCCTTTCCAGCTTCAGCTTTATTTGATTCTGGTACATCGCATTCATTTATGTCTGCACGATTTGCGACCCGGATAGGATTGGAGCCCGAGTCATTATCAGTAAGGCTTAATATACTTACTGGTAACGGACTTGTGGGAGTAGATAGGGTATTTTCCTCGTGTCGGATCGTAGTTAGCGGTAGAGAATTCCTCGCTAGATTGATAGAATTCCCGATGGCCGATTATGATGTGGTCTTAGGGATGGATTGGTTGAGGAACCAGTATGCTAGGATAGACTGCCACATTGGCAGGGTTGTTTTTAGCATTCCAGGCGAGGCGGAGTTTTCTTTCTCCTGAGGCGAAGTTAAGTCATCTCCTCCGGTATTGCGGATGGCAGTAGCAGCAGTTCAGTTGCCCAGGATAGTGGATGAGTTTCCCGATGTTTTTCCAGAAGAACTTCCAGGTATGCCTCCGGAGCGGGAGATCGAGTTCACTATAGACTTGATTCCCGGGACAGCCCCAGTGTCAGAGAGAGTCTACAGGATGGCGCCATCAGAATTGGAGATCTTGTACAAGATGATTGAAGAGCTTAGAACCAAGGGATTCATTCGTGCTAGTGGATCGCCTTGGGGAGCCCCAATGCTTCTTATGAAAAAAAAGGATGGTACGTCCAGGTTATGTGTTGATTATCGTACCTTGAACTCAGTGACAATCAAGAACAGATACCCTCTTCCGAGGATAGACGACTTGTTTGATCAACTCAAAGGGGCATCAGTATTCTCGAAGATTGATTTGCGCTCAGGTTATCATCAGATCAGAGTCAGAGAGCATGACATCCCGAAAACAGCTTTTAGATCGAGATATGGGCATTGGAAGTTCCTTGTTATGCCTTTTGGAGCAACCAATGCGCCGGCAGTATTCATGGACCTCATGAATCGCATCATCTTCATGCCTTACTTGGATCAGTTTGTGATTGTGTTCTTGGATGACATTCTGGTCTACAGCAAGAATGAGACGGAGCATGAGCAGCATCTCCGTATAGTTCTTCAGATTCTCAGAGAGCACCAGCTGTATGCCAAGTTCAGTAAATGCGAGTTCTGGCTCGATCGCATTTCGTACTTGGGTCATATCATCACTCAAGGAGGAGTAGAAGTGGATCCCCAGAAGATTGTGGCTATTGAGTCGTGGCCAGTGCCCAGCACAGTTGCAGAGGTTCGCAGTTTTCTTGGATTGGCCGGCTACTACCGGCGGTTTGTTTCGGATTTTGCTCGAATTTCAGCGCCATTGACCTAGTTGACCCGCAAGGATGCGCAGTTTGCTTGGACAGCAGAGTGTCAGAGTTATTTTGAGCAATTGAAGCGAGGCCTGATAACGGCTCCTATTCTCACGCTTCCAGATGGAACCGGAGGATTCTCAGTGTATTGTGATGCTTCAGGCAGAGGTTTTGGATGTGTTCTGATGCAGCATGGGAAGGTGATAGCTTATGCATCACGACAACTTTGTGATCATGAGAGGAATTACCCAACCCATGACTTGGAGCTGGCAGCAGTAGTGTTTGCACTTAAGTTGTGGAGGCACTACTTGTATGGAGACAGGGTGGAGATTTTTACCGACCACAAGAGCCTGAAGTATGTTTTCACCCAGAAGGATCTTAACATGCGTCAGAGAAGGTGGCTGGAGCTTCTTGTGGATTATGATGTCAACCTGCAGTATCATCCTGGGAAGGCCAATGTTGTTGCGGATGCATTGAGCAGGAGAGCCGGAGCTTATTTCCTAACAGCGCGGCCAGAATTGTTAGCAGATCTTCAGAAGATGGGTATAGAAGTTATTCTTCCTTCCAGTGTGGCATTGATGGCCAGTATGCAAGTTCAGTCCACTATAGTCGAGAGGATCCGGAAGGCGCAGTCGGCAGATTCCAAGCTTCAGCGACTCAGAGCCGAGTGTGAGGCAGGACAAAGACCAGAGTTATGTATTCATGAGGATGGTACACTTCGACATGGTAAGCGTCTTTGTGTGCCCAGCGGAGATATCCGGCAAGAGATCATGTCAGAAGCGCACAGTTCGCAGTATTCCATCCATCCCGGCAGTACGAAGATGTACCGTGATATCCGACAGCATTTCTGGTGGAATGGCATGAAGCGGGAGATAGCTCGGTTTGTCTCTCGGTATTTGGTTTGCCAACAAGTTAAAGCCGAACATCAGAGACCGGCTGGACTTCTTCAGCCCTTACCGATTCCAGAATGGAAGTGGGAGCATGTGACCATGGATTTTGTGACTGGACTACCTAGGTCCCCAGCTGGTAGAGATGCTATCTGGGTTATAGTTGATCGGCTCACGAAAGTGGCTCACTTTCTTCCATTCAGAGTTGGTCAGTCGACGGCTCAGTTAGCAGAGATGTACCTCAGGCAGATTGTCAGGTTGCACGGAGTGCCAGTCAGTATCACCTCGGACCGAGATTCAAGATTTACGTCGTACTTTTGGCGTAGCTTGCAAGAGAGTTTGGGAACTCATCTCTAGTTCAGTTCAGCATATCACCCGCAGACAGATGGCCAGTCGGAGCGCACGATCCAGACTCTTGAAGACATGTTGCGGTCTTGCACACTTGACTTCGGTGGTTCATGGGAAGATCACTTGCACCTGGTAGAATTCTCATACAACAACAGTTTCCAGGCCAGTATCCAGATGGCACCGTTCGAGGCACTGTATGGTAGGAAGTGCAGATCCCCGTTAGCTTGGGATGATGTTGGAGAGAGACAGATGCTTGGTCCAGAAATGATTGCCCAGACAGTTGAGGTGGTCAGGAGAGTCCGAGATCATCTTTGAGTTGCCCAAGATCGCCAGCGCCATTGGGCCGATTCTCATCGGCGCCCTCTCGAGTTTTCGGTCGGCGATCATGTATTCCTGAGGATTTCGCCTAACCGTGGCGTCATTCGTTTCGGCGTACGGGGCAAGCTTAGTCCTAGGTATATAGGACCGTTTGACATTCTGGAACAAGTTGGAGATGTATCCTATCGTCTCGCTCTTCCACCGTCGCTAAGAGAGGTGTATGACGTGTTCCATGTATCCCAATTACGACGGTATATCTCGGACCCGAGCCACATCCTGGATCATTCAGAATTGGTTGTTGGTACCAACCTTTCGTATGAGGAGAGGCCCGTGTCTATATTGGACCGGAGAGAGAAGATCCTCAAGAACAAGACTATCAAGTTAGTCCGAGTTGCTTGGGGTCATCACTCTTTGGGTGAGTCAACGTGGGAGCATGAGGATGATATCCGATCGCGATATCCCGACTTGTTTGACTCGTGAGGTATAAATGTCTTTCTTATGCCTCCTGCCTTCGATTTCCTGCTTGCATGATTGATTGATTGCCTAATATAGCTTGCTTATTATTAATGTAGCTTGTCATTGCTCCTCTAGCCTCTTGATTAAATTCCGAGGACAGAATTCTTTTAAGGTGGGTAGAGTTGTAATGCCTGTGTTCGTATTACGTATTTTGGGATACGTATACGTATTTTATTCTGTATTGCCTGATTCCTTGTTTAGCCCTCGGCTTGGTTTAACTCTCGGTTTGGGTTGGCTTGGTTCGGCCGGCCCAATGCTTGGTTCATCATGGGCCAAGGGTGGAACACCTTAGCCTATGCTTCTCCTTCATTTCCACCACAACCCCCCTCTTTATTATCCCCACCAACCTTCTCTCTCCTCCATAATTCTCATTTACTTCTCCTTCCCCCACCATTACTCTTTTCCACCAACCAAGAACACCATAGGCAAGTGCAACTTGCTTCCACAAGAGAACTCCTTTTGATGGTTTTATTAGCTTCTCCTCATGATTCTAAACCACATTAGAACTTGTCATTTTCCATTTTGAGGCTTTAATTCTTGTAGATCTAGAAATTAGTTATTTTTGGATTTTGGTGGTTTTGATCTATCAAACTTCATTGTTTTCAAGTTTTGATGGTTCCATGTTGTAGAAAATTTCATTCTACCCAATTTTGACCTTTGGAAATTTGGATTCGGACTTGTTTTGACCAAGATATGGACTGTTGAAGCTTAGATTCAACTTTAGAGTTCTTGCTGTTCTTGCCATTTGGAGAAGACAGTGAACAGTGAGCTAGCTTTTTAGCTTACGCCACTGAGCTGTATGCTGCTCTTTAGCGAGCGTACGCTAGCCTTGGTATGCTGCTCTTTAGCGAGCGTACGCTAGCCTTGGTACGCTGCTCTTTAGCGAGCGTACGCTAGCCTTGGTACGCTGCTCATTAGCGAGCGTACGCTGACTTGGGTACGCTGCTCTTTAGCGAGCGTACGCTGACTTGGGTACGCTGCTCTTTAGCGAGCGTACGCTCGCATTGGTACGCTGCTCTTTATCGAGCGTACGCTGACTTGGGTACGCTGCTCTTTAGCGAACGTACGCTGACTTGGGTACGCTGCTCTTTAGCGAGCGTACGCTGACTTGGGTACCCTGCTCTTTAGCGAGCGTACGCTAGCCTTGATACGCTGCCTGTTGGCAGCGTGTCTTTTGCGTACGCTAGCGTGAGCGTGCCCTGGACCCTTTCGTACGCTAGCTCAAGCGTACGCAGTCTTGAGCGTACGCTAGCTTGAGCGTACGCTGACCTGTAGCTTGAGCGTGCCCTGGTGTACGCTGACCCTTGCGTACGCTTCCCATTGGAAGTGTATGGACCCTTTGGTACGCTAGCTCGAGCGTACGCTGGCCTGAGCGTAGCTTGACCTGAGCGTATTGTAATGCCCCGCTCCGTACGGTGCATTATGCTGAGTCGTTGACTCGAAGAGTACCGTTGACCCGATTGCCTATCGATGCGAATCGATACGAAAGTTACGTTGTCCCGAGAAACGTATCGACCCGAGGAACGCATCGAGTAATAACGATGTAAGTGTTAAGTTGTCCCGAGCAACACATCGAACTAAGTCGATGCGAAGAGTTGCCTTGTCCCGAAGAATGCATCGAGTGAATCGATACGAAGTGCCGCGTTACCCCGAAGGATGAGTGCGTTGAATCGGCTCGAAGATTCTAAGAAATCGAATCGAACAAGGCACAAGTCCGAATCGATAAAGTATTGATTTTAGTTGGTTTCGTGTGCAGGTTATACTTTGACACGAAAATATTAGAGGTCGATCTTCGGCAATATTTAGTAAGGGGTCCGCGGAACCAAATCGACGCCTTACGACGGGTTGAGACTTGGGCACGCTAAGGCAAATCGGACGTATAATTCAACAAGCACGAAGTGCTCGAATGGCTAAGTCAGGAGAGTGGCCGTACAACAAAGTTAGGTAATCGAGCCGCAACGGCTCGGCGAAACGGCAAAGGCATATCGACTCAAGGTGGGAGGATTGACTTCTTTTTCTTACTCCTTCATTCGGTAAGTCAAATATATCATTGTATGCTAAAAGTTAACCTATCGACGCCACGGGCGTGGTCCGATCGGAAGTAAATCATAACGTATGTCGAATACTAAGTTAGTACAATTGAAATGAAACGTGCATCAAATGCACAAGTCGCTACGGAACATTGGATATCGCTAAGGCGAGCGCCTCGGTGCGCAAGCCGCAATAACATGGGATAACTGTACGGCGAGTGCCTTAGTGCACGAGCAATACCGTGCCTTCGCGCACGAGTTAGAACGGCTAGAACATTGAAAGACAATAGGCGAGCGCCCTAGCGCGCAAGCTACGGACATTGAATGCTAAGTCATAGAACATCAGAATACGGTCGGAACGTGCCTACGTGCACGGGATAATAAAAGATGGCTTCGTCGCGAAAGAATACTGTTGTGGCATGAATGTGGCGGAACTGTCAGATAGGACATAATGCCTCGAAAGGTGTTCGAGACCTTCGGGTCGTTCGGTTGACGAGCATTGAGTTGAGGCATGATGCCATTGAAACATTGAAACGAAGAATGAAACGTAAGAACATAGAAAGTTAACGAAGAAATACGAGATGGTAATGCGGCATGGTGCCCTTCGAAATGTTCGCGGCCTACGGGCGTTCGTTGAGGACATTCGGGCGTTGTGCCAATTGAAATAGCGATAAGCGAACTTGCTTGGTTGTATGAAATATAAGATTCGTTGCATGACTAAATGGTCAAATGGTCAAATGGACTTAAAGATATAAAAGCCCGTGCATGGGTTTCCCTGGAACGCGGCGCACCAGGGCGCTGGGACCGTTCGGCCTAGGAGGGATTCGTTTGAGCATTGTTGGCGCCACTTCGACCGGACAGGGTAGCGACCTTATGGTGAATGTGTTAAGCAACTTGCTGCGATTATTTCGATGGCCTCTGATGTTGGTTAGCAACCGTACGGAGTTAACATCGTCTTATGTTTCGAATATAAGTCTATTCTAGCTTGACAAGCTAGTGACCTTCATATAGTTAAGGGCGATGGGTTTGGAAGTGCAAGGTATGCGTATATCGGTATGCGTATATCCTGCATGGATGGATCCGAATAGAGGGCACTTATAACATGACAGGGAAAACAGATAGGCGTATTCACCTTTCGTTGGTTGCAAGGGCGGGTGCGTCGATAAGCTAAGTTGCGCCACGAATCAAACACGAGAATGCTTGCTTGCCTATTCAATTCGATAACATTCTTGCTATGATAACATGCTTTACGCTTTCAAAGATGCCATGAAATTGAACCTAAGGAGAACATAGCAAGATCATAAGCTAAGATGCATGATTCAACATAAATATTACAATGTCGGTTTGGAAAGAAGATCTTTGCTTCAGTACATGCGAGGACGAACGTACTGATCCCCCACCAGCTTCATGCAGGGTACAGGAAATGGATTGCTCGCGGCGAAGCGTTGCTTGAACGTGTTAAGGCTTGGAATGCCGAAGCGCATTGAAGCGTGCGATCGCATTGACGCTCGGACTATGCAACTGGATTGATGCGGCCGAGATATAGAAGGCATGATGTATGGAACGGTGAAATCCTTTGTGGGCAAGAGAGAACCTGAGTGTTGTAGCCAATCTGGCAAATTTCGTTTGGGCTATCGAAAGCCTTTGTAATCTAATTTCGAATATCAATAAAGAGATTTGTTTCGTATACTCTGTTTTCCTTTCGTTGTGAATATCAACTTAAAAGATAACCATTTAAGAACTTGTCATCTTGCCTTGCACGAGCGCAAATCCAGGCTCGTGCGGCATCACGCCCCCTGCGAGGACGACGATTCGGGTGATTCCGGGTCGGGGCATGACAAATTGGTATCAAAGCTCTAGGCTCAATTTCCTCTGGACGCTTGCTTCATTTCAATTCCAAAACGTTGCCCACCACCAATCGAAATCACTCTTGACTCTACTCGATGCCGCACTGGATGTTCCATACAATAAGTCTAATACAAACCATGTAATTTTGCCGCGTGTTGTTTGGAAATTACATGGTGTTCGTTGGAAAAGTCGGGAAAGGTTTGTTGCTGCAAGTGCAACAAGTTGCGAGATGTGAATTCAAGGATTTGTTGCCGCGGATGCAACACGTCGTGAATTGTAATTCGAGATATTCGTCGGTTGCAACAAACGATACGAGAAATGTTGGTTGCATCGATACAATGATAGTCGTGGAATGTTGCTGCAGCAATTGCCATACGTTGATTGTAAATGATGCGTTGAAAAGAAAATGAAAGTTGATATAGAATGTGTCGAACGGATTCACATATCGATTTCGAATGTGCGTTGCGATGAAAAGCGATAAGTCAATATCGAATGTGTTAAACGGATTTGAGCATTGACTTTGAATGTCGAAAATAAATCATTGCACGAGGTGCGGTAAATATCGGAAATAAATCGTTGTACGATGTACAATGCGTATTGAAAGTAAAATATTGCACGTGGTGCAACGCATGTCGAAAGTAAAATTATTGCACGTGGTGCAATACATATCAAAGTAATCGCTGCACGAAGTGCAACGGATATCGAGAATGAATTTTTGCACAAGATGCAATGAAAGAAAACGAAAGTCATAAATCGAGAAACGAAATCGGTTCGGTTGCGCGCCGAGCTGTGTTGGCAAATGAATGCATTGGCCGAGTTGCGTCGGATTTTGATTAATCAGAGTTACGGTTGTGATCAAGCACGATCACTGTGGAAATCGTGAGTCGGAAGAGATCGTTGGTTTGTAAAGAGTACGTTGCGACGGAAATGACTTGATTTCTGGGTGGTATATGGCATACCACCGGTTTGATGAATGACTCGATTCAGAGTGGTATATGCAATACCACTTATGCGATGAATTGCATCGACGTATGGTGAGAATTGCGGAAGGTTTGTCCACAACGGACGGGATAGCACCGAGACTCGATTGAGAATTTGTACGACGGCATGTTGATGTAAGTGTTCTTCGACGATCGGTTAGAACGGTAAGGCGGGGCTTGTATCATGGAATGATACGTTGAATGAAAATTTATGTGTCGATCGAATGACGGGAATTAGCGAAACGATTATGCCTTGAGGCAATGATCGGATCGACGGGATAGAAAACTCGAAACGTTGGAATCGAACCGCACGACTTGCGAGTTCGATGAAAATATTGGGCGATACAAATTATAATCGAATCGTACGACTTACGATCCCGATTGAAATGTTAGGCGAGGCGAATCGAATCACATAACTTGCAATTTCGATAGAAATGTTGGACGAGACAAAATGTAATCGGATCGCACGATGTGCGACTTCGGTAAGAAAGTTGGTTGACGCGAGTAATCGTGCCTAAGAAATAGTTGGTTACGTTACGGCCGAACTCATTTGAGTACGACTGAAAACACGCGAAACTTAGAGGGCAAGATCGTATGACTTGAGGGTTCGATGTTGGATAATCGGTAACTCAGTTACACGATCAAAGTATAGCGGGATGCGGCGAATCAGAGAATGAGTCGATGCGTATGGAAAAGTTTGTTGTGAACTTGGATGTATGCGATGCGAGCTAAGTTGACGTTGAGACGGATTCAAAGTTGACCCTTACGTTATCGAAATGGATACGGCGTATCGAGATCGATACGTAAGAAAACGTAAACGATGTGAGAATACAAAATAGAGTGTGCCTCGCGCTATAAAATTTTGTAAGTAACGATACGAGAATGAATGAACTTGGTTGATCATAAATTTTATGATTGATCAGGGCGAGACTATAAGTCATCGACGATTGCTCGATACGTATAGCATCTCGTGTGTTGACCCGCGAATAAGATAGACTCGAACTCGATGCGAGTAGATGCATCGCGAATAGCAGAATCATTGACGGTAGTGTATGACTTGCCTCGGAGGATAGTTGCGCATCAGTTGCACCGATAGAAATGGTTATGTACGGATTGGATAGTCGCATGGTTATGTCGGAACGTGATTTGGCTCCGAAATAAGATATAGCATGGTTCGTAGTACACTGTCCTTCGGTGATGATCCACAATTATCGAGCGTAGCTTCGGGGCAGCTGACCCTAGAAGACTTGACCGCCGAATCAAATTGAATGCTGCAGACCGTAAGATGACCCATGCGATATCGCATATGGGATTGCATCGATAACAAATTAACGCGAAGCATATTGACGATAAGTCTAGGCGATTGCGAGGATCGTGCTATGCACGAGAGAGAACAATAAGGAACTGACTTACGAGTCATGTCATTAGATTCGGATTCACCTTGCAATTGAGCTTGCGTGAATCGAACTCATATTCGATGTTGCGAGACGAATAAGTTGGGAATTTGGCTAGTAAATTCCTACTCGTTAGGAAATTGAATGTAAGATGCGTCATAAGGACATTCGTGCTAAGGTGGTCGTTGCCTTGAACATTGTCGACTCGAAGTAAATTTGTGTCGGATAGATTGTGGCCTTTGTGCAATGTCAATTTAAACTTGCGTCGGAAGGATTTGAGCACGGTGGCTATATAAGTAACCTAGCGGACATAGTCCTGAATGTTGATGCTTTTGCAAGTCAACAAGAGAGAATCATGTCGAGATAGGATGTGAAGTGAAACATCAGAAATCGTTAGATAATGACGCCGAACGCACGGTGTTGCGGAGACTCGTTGTGATCGGATGCGTGACGGCTTGACGCGACGCGTAGAACTGATAGTCCCGATGAAACATACAAAGTGAGAAATGCGATTTTTGAATCGCATCGTGTGCCTTGACTTTTGTTGGTGGATCGCGTATGTATCAATATGCATGTGCGCTAGAATTGCGAGAACAAGTAATAGAGCCAAGTCCGATCGAGAATACGAGATAGTAAGTGATTGAGAATGAGAAGTTACATGTTAGCGTTGTTCCGATATCTTACAACTAGGCTTGGCTGAAATGCGTATATTGGTGGGACGCCTAAAATATGTGTATGATTCCAAACTAAGTTGTACGATCCAAACGATAGTGAGACGAGATCGTGGAACGATCTAATGAAACCCTTGGAAATTTAGTATTGGTTTCGGTTTGGGACGAACCTTGTTTTGAGTGGTATATTCTGTAATGCCCCGCTCCGCACGGTGCATTATGCTGAGTCGTTGACTCGAAGAGTACCGTTGACCCGATTGCATATCGATACGAATCGATACGAAAGTTACGTTGTCCCGAGAAACGTATCGACCCGAGGAACGCATCGAGTAATAACGATGCAAGTGTTAAGTTGTCCCGAGCAACACATCGAACTAAGTCGATGCGAAGAGTTGCCTTGTCCCGAAGAATGTATCGAGTGAATCGATGCGAAGCGCCGCGTTGCCCCGAAGGATGAGTGCGTTGAATCGGCTCGAAGATTCTAAGAAATCGAATCGACCAAGGCACAAGTCCAAATCGATGAAGTATTGATTTTAGTTGGTTTCATGTGCAGGTTATACTTTGACGCGAAAATATTAGAGGTCGATCTTCGGCAATATTTAGTAAGGGGTCCGCGGAACCAAATCGACGCCTTACGACGGGTTGAGACTTGGGCACGCTAAGGCAAATCGGACATATAATTCAACAAGCACGAAGTGCTCGAATGGCTAAGTCAGGAGAGTGGCCATGCAACAAAGTTAGGGAATCGAGCCGCATCGGCTCGACGAAACGGCAAAGGCATATCGACACAAGGTGGGAGGATTGACTTCTTTTTTTTACTCCTTCATTCGATAAGTCAAATATATCATTGTATGCTAAAAGTTAACCTATCGACGCCACGGGCGTGGTCCGATCGGAAGTAAATCATAACGTGTGTCGAACACTAAGTTAGTACAATTGAAATGAAACGTACATCAAATGCACAAGTCGCTACGGAACATTGGATATCGCTAAGGCGAGCGCCTCGGTGCGCAAGCCGCAATAACATGGGATAACTGTACTCGGCGAGTGCCTTAGTGTATGAACCATACCGTGCCTTCGTGCATGAGTTAGAACGGCTAGAACATTGAAAGACAATAGGTGAGCGTCCTAGCGCGCAAGCTACGGACATTGAATGCTAAGTCATAGAACATCGGAATACGGTCGGAACGTGCCTACGTGCACGGGATAATAAAAGATGGCTTCGTTGCGAAAGAATACAGTTGTGGCATGAATGTGGCGGAACTGTCGGATAGGACATAATGCCTCGAAAGGTGTTCGAGACCTTCGGGTCGTTCGGTTGACGAGCATTGAGTTGAGGCATGATGCCATTGAAAGATTGAAACGAAGAATGAAACGTAAGAACATAGAAAGTTAACGGAGAAATACGAGATGGTAATGCGGCATGGTGCCCTTCGAAATGTTCGCGGCCTACGGGCGTTCGTTGAGGACATTCGGGCGTTGTGCCAATTGAAATAGCGATAAGCAAACTTGCTTGGTTGTATAAAATATAAGATTCGTTGCATGGCCAAATGGTCAAATGGTCAAATGGACTTAAAGATATAAAAGCCCGTGCATGGGTTTCCCTCGAACGTGGCGCGCTAGGGCGCTGGGACCGTTCGGCCTAGGAGGGATTCGTTTGAGCATTGTTGGCGCCACTTCGACCGGACAGGGTAGCGACCTTATGGTGAATGTGTTAAGCAACTTGCTGCGATTATTTTGATGGCCTCTGATGTTGGTTAGCAATCGCACGGAGTTAACATCGTCTTATGTTTCGAATATAAGTCTATTCTAGCTTGACAAGCTAGTGACCTTCATATAGTTAAGGGCGATGGGTTTGGAAGTGCAAGGTATGCGTATATCGGTATACGTATATCCTGCATGGATGGATCCGAATAGAGGGCACTTATAACATGACAGGAAAAACAGATAGGCGTATTCACCTTGCGTCGGTTGCAAGGGCGGGTACATCGATAAGCTAAGTTACGTCACGAATCAAACACGAGAATGCTTGCTTGCCTATTCAATTCGATAACATGCTTGCTATGATAACATGCTTTATGCTTTCAAAGATGCCATGAAATTGACCCTAAGGAGAACATAGCAAGATCATAAGCTAAGATGCATGATTCAACATAAATATTACAATGTCGGTTTGGAAAGAAGATCTTTGCTTCAGAACATGCGAGGACGAACGTACTGATCCCCCACCAGCTTCATGCAGGGTGCAGGGAATGGATTGCTCGCGGCGAAGCATTGCTTGAACGTGTTGAGGCTTGGAATGCCGAAGCACATTGAAGCGTGCGATCGCATTGACGCTCGGACTATGCAACTGGATTGATGCGGCCGAGATATAGAAGGCATGATGTATGGAACGGTGAAATCCTTTGTGGGCAAGAGAGAACCTGAGTGTTGTAGCCAATCTGGCAAATTCCGTTTGGGCTATCGAAAGCCTTTGTAATCTGATTTCGAATATCAATAAAGAGATTTGTTTCGTATACTCTGTTTTCCTTTCGTTGTGAATATCAACTTAAAAGATAACCATTTAAGAACTTGTCATCTTGCCTTGCACGAGCGCAAATCCAGGCTCGTACGGCATCACGCCCCTTGCGAGGACGATGATTCGGGTGATTTCGGGTCGGGGCGTGACACGTATGGCCTTTGGCTGACTTGGTCTCATGTCAGCGTGTCAGATTTGGTTTTATTTTCCTTAAGCTTGGCTCTTTTATAGCCCTGTATATTGATATTTTATTAGATATTTTACGCCCATTTTATATTCTTACGCCTTTTGTCCTGAACTTGATAATTGCGAATTTACTTGATATGTTTGGAATTGATAATTGAGCATGACCTGATAGTGACCCATAGTGGTGCACTCCTGACATGAGTAACCTGACATGACCTGATAGTGGCCCGTCGTGGTGCACTCCTGACTAGTACACTTGACCTGATAACCTGACATGTTATACATTGATAAGCTGTTGCGACGGCTACCTGACATGACATGACTTGACAAGAATGAACATCCTGGACACCGTGGGTAATTGTGCTTGTACAAATAAACCAGTCCTGTCTTGCATCATGTCTAGGACGGAGACTCCTGAGTACCACGGTTAGGAGTACCTACTAAAATGGACTAAGGCTAATAACTAGATTAATACATTAGTCATGAAGAGATTTCCCAGCTACAGGCAATCCCGTTACCTGGGCGCGCTTGGGATCTGTAGCCTGCCGTCAAGTAGGGCACATTTCCAGCACACTGTCATGTGTTGCACCCTTCAAGCTACTTAAGGGTACATGCGTTTCCTGGACGATGTACCCACCTGAATTCAACCCTAATCTTTCGACCTGGGTAGCCTGGATGTTCTACAGGGCTTGTGGCTGTGGAATAATCTTACTGTATCTTGTTAGTAATTAGGCTTGTGACAACCCTAGTTAGTTAAAGTATCAAGCCGTAATTCTTGCTTGGCCGTGAAATAATTGGATAGAGTCTAACCTGTCTAGCCTTGTCCTGATCCTGTTCCAGATTGCTGCACGACCAGAATGCTTGTATTTATTTTACCGATAAATGGTGGGAATTCCAAGCTCTGTTCAGACGAAGGGTTAAAATCCCGGTCCTTGTTTGGTTTACGGGTTGTAACCTGGCTATCTGAATAGTTCCATGGGTATCTCGTCGTATATCATCCTGGTGTATTTTCTTTATTTCCAGTTCTTACCTTATTTATATCTTGTGTTGATTGCTGGTTTTAGTTCTTAAGTGGAGCCTCCTTTGTGGCACTTGCTCTTTCTGGGGTCTGACTCAGCTGGTTTTGTGTGGCCAGATTTCGGAGCAGCTACCGAGAATCTACCGACCTTCCTGCCAGATGGTGAACACTAGAAGGAATCCTGGCAACGAGTGGGTTATTTTTGGCTCTTCCACTCTATTGTAAAAATATTCTTTTGAGGCGTTTAGCCGACGAGCACTTGTTTAGCTCGATTGCATTTACTTACTGTCTGCCTACGGGCTGTAACATGATTAACAAATCCTAGGGTTGATCATGTATGACTGAACTCTTGCTAGTCCTAACATTTTGTAACGACTAGCTTCATGATCAGCTGAATATGTAATATTTGGGACGCCTTATTATTGTATATTTAATGATCATACATCTTGTAACATCTATTTACTTGCTTATGATTGAGACAATAGGCTTGTTCTTGACCTTAAGAGACTGTTGGCTTGTAGATAAATCCTCATGTATCTAGACAGCCGTGACCGTATAGCGAGATGGATTCCATTTCATATACGTAGCTGGCTATGTCTGCCCCCGCTCTCCAGTATTCTGGTTCTGGGGCGTGACATTATCCTTCTTTCCTTTATCTGCACACTTAATGAACTAATGTTGTATGCCTAGGCCTTTATGCTTGTGTTGTTGTATGATAATAAAATAAACCAATATAAAAAGATTAATAGGATTGCTGCAAGATACAATATGGAAATGTCGTTTGTGTTGCTATACATATCATAGTGTTGTGATGATATCTTGTTACTATATTGTATTACTTCTGCAGGTAAGTAGAATATGTGGCACGATGCTATCACATGTATGATGTGTGTGGCATAGTGCCATGGCAAGTATGATGTGTGTGGTGCGATATCATGACGGGTAAGGATGTGTGGCCCAGTGCTATAATAAGTATATATGTGTGGTGTGGTGTGGTGCCACATGTTTTATGAGTGATGTGGAAGGGCATGGTGCCATGGTATGTTCGGGGCCTATATGCTGGTCGTCGATCGGAACATTGATCGAAATTATGTGATTGTGGTGTCGTACCACGTAAGGGCATGATGTCATATTATGCTTGGGACCTACGAGTTGCCAATCGGAACGTGGAATAAAAGTATGTTAACATGAGTATAATCAATAGTATGAGTAATGATGTGTGATTTATGTATTCGAATTTTGTACCATAAATATGTTCTATAGTTGATTAACTGTTCATTCATATTGCATGATCATGGATAACTTGTGCACAAGGTAATGCTTTCCTTTGAACGATTTTCGGGGACCATGGAACCTATTCGGCCAGGGAGAAAATTGTGTAGACATACTTCAGGCATGGGATATTACAGGACCTACAGTGGGGCTTACCATCTGACTAGGAGGATGCCTCACAATATGGATATTTTGGGACCTTCATTGGGGCAAGCTACCTACACGGGAAGGATCACCATCATATCGAGATGATTCTTCTAATATAGCTGCCAGTGATCTCATAAAGTTAGGTCCATGCTAATGCCATCTGCTTGTAGGCTTAACTATTTGGTCGCGAGGACACACCTATGTTTATGTATTTTATGAATGCAAAACAAATGTCGGGTGTAGGGACACAGATCATGACATGCTTATGTTTATAAGTGATATCATTGAAATGACAAGGAAGAATGGTAAGTATTGGTGGTATTGATATATTTGAAATGACATGGAAGAATGATAAGTGTTGGGTAAAATCAACTATTATATGTGTGTAACATGTTTTCTTATGGACACAATGCTTATCATTCCATGTAATTGAACCTAAGACAATATTAGAAAGACCACATATATATGCCTGCACTCACTTAATTACTATGTTAGATTTTGGTTGTGTTGGCTAGAGGCCAACTCACTAGTACAAGGTAATATCCTGACACCCAACCCCTAGGTACAGAGCTTGCTTGGACGAGTCTGGACTTGCTGAGGCATTGGATCTTTGTTAGTGCTTGCAGTTGTGTAGATTGTAGTATCTCGTCCCTATATCGTGCCTCGTTTTCGTCTACGGGGTGTGCGAGAAAGGAACACTGTCGCTACTGATTCAGTCAAAACCGATAGATCGGGATCGATTGAATATTGGTCGAATGAAAACGATTGAATTAAGTTCATTTTCTCGTTATGGAAAGGATTATTTGGAATCAAGTCCCATATTCAGCGGGTTGCACCTCAAGGATAGACTCTGCAGCTGAGTCGGAAGAGACCTCCTGTTGTTCTGGTTTTCATGCTGTACTTGCTTTTTGGCTTTGGTTTTCGTGAATACATTTTTATAAATGTTTTCGATGGGTTTCATGGCTTGCGTTTTCGAACTTCACATTCGTATCGAACTCCTTGAATAGCACAATGTTCTAATTAGTTGCTTATGCAATTTCAGGTGATCGCGTAGGCGACGTCTAAGCTCGGCCAACTAGCCCCTCGCCTTAAGCAAGACTAAGGTGAGTGGCTGACCTCCTTCCCTTTAACCTTTTGGTTTTCAAATCAAACATGAAACATAAAAATGCATGCTTGTATTCATAGTGTAGAATCAATAAACTGTGGTACGATTCTTCACAAACACTTGCTATAGATATGTATAAAATGAAGATTGAATCGATTAAATAAATGTCACAACAATAACTTGAAACGTGCCTTGATAATTTGTTAACTTAGCACGGTCATGGACAACTTGTGCACAAGGGAGATTGTTTTTTCGAACGGTATCCCGGGGCCACGGGACCGATTTTAACCTAGGAAGAAACACGATAGCTATTGTGGATTGTACCACGGGTATTCTGTGTCTTTCAACGGGGCTCGCTATCCATGTTGAATGTGCCACTATCTGAACCAAGCTATAAGTCCAGAATGGCTTGTCATGCCAATGATCTCCCACAAATATGCACTAGTATAACATATGTTATGCAATATGACATGGAAGAATATGGTAAGCTTTATGTTGCACAGCACGCTCTGCGGGGGTAAGTTCTAGCGTAAAATCTCCTTGTTTATGTTTCGTCAAACTGCTTGCATGAAACTGACCAGGAATGGCTAGAAAAATCACTAAAATATGTCGTATGGTTTTACCAAAACTGCTTGAACAAATGAGAGCCTAGGTTTTAAATTGGCCACTCACCAATATATGTGATCGTATTGACCCTCATACTCCGCAGGTGCTACGATTCAGGAGGAACGCGCCAACTAGCAAAGGCGACGTTCATATTTTGAAGCTTCTACCACGCGTCGAAGACATGCTGCATAACTTTTGAAGACTCTCTGCAATCAGTCCAAGAAGATGTCTCGACTCTCCACTATCCCAGGTGTCTGAAAAATTTTGCTGTATATCGAGGGATGTAATGTATAGAACGACTATCTCATCGTCGTTTATTTCGTAATCGAGTCATGTTGTAAGCCTGCACGACATGATTGTAATCGAGTCATGTTGTAAGCCTGCACGACATGATTGTAATCGAGTCTATATATAAGTTTATTATCAACGAAAGAAAAGTTTCTTCTATAACAATATGTTTAATTTTTCTCTGCATACTCTCTTAGATGTTGTGTTTCGGATAATCTTATGACTATGTCTTGTGCGATCGTAACCTAGGTTCGCATGACATCACGCCCGGGGGACGACTATCGATTCTTCATATTCGGGATGTGACATAGCTGGTGATGTTGTCTCTGGATTATAGAAGGCATAACGTATGGAACATCAGTGTATTGTATAGTTCTTGAGTTGTAAGACTTGTGGCATGTCTCTTTGTATTGAGATAGAGAGAAAGAGAGGGGACATGTACTCGAGTTGTTCTTTGGCTTTGTGATGTTGTATTCCACTGCAATATTATCAGTAAAGAGAATCATGTTTCATTATATCTTGTGTCTATTGACTCTTCGATTCAATTTCTGTTATGTTGATTTGTATTTGAGATGTCTTATCGACTGTGTTTTGTTCCGCATCACGTCCAGTGGCTACTTTTGGTCTTGCGGGATCGGAGCATGACATATGTGAAGGTGCAAAATATTTTGAGAACAAAGAAGTTTTTGGATGGAGACATGAAGATGTGTTTTATAAAAATACAATTTTATGTAACAGGAAGGAGGAGGTTACAATCATTTTTAAAATTTAGATTGGTGGAATGATAATGACCTTATTATTCATACATATTATGTAAGAATGTATATATTCCAAATACTCCTGATATTTGGATTATATAATAATATCGATTACATATTTTTTTTATTGACAAGTTGAGACTGTAAATTATTTTTCTCACTTTATATCCTCAACTATCATCTTTTGCAGTTAGATATAACGAACAACTATAAAAGACTCATAATACCCTAACCTTATTTCAAATAATTAAGAATAGGTTGTTTATTCATATTTTAATTATAGTATAATTAAATAATTAATTATCCTATGTAATTTCATTATTAACCTTTTACCTCCCACCAGCCCTTGCAGTTGCACAATCTTTACATATCGTGTCCGTTTGTCGTTGCTCGCCATTATAAGCTGTGCAGTCCGTTGGATTGCACGCGATGATTGTTGTCATTTTGTACAATCGAGCGGGGTGCATAGTCGACGACGAGCCATGAGGGGTCGACGCGAGATATGGGGACGCATGCGGCTGCCATGAGCTAGCGACAACGAGAGGTCCAGTGTGTGGGCAGGATGGGGAACAGGTTAGGTTAGGGTTTTATTAATTTATTTTCTTTTGGTTCTTATCCCTATTTTAATTATTGTCATTCTTTTAGAAATTAAAAATATAGTAACTTCCTATCATTGGGGTAAAATTGTCAAAATTTTACACATTATTGTTAGTTATTACGGCTGACTAACGGATGGGTAACCTAAAGGAAAATAATTCAGGATATTAAATTGTCACCGAAAAAGTAAGAGATTATTCAAGAACACCGAAAAAGTTAGTGTGTATTCAAGTACATTATAGACTATCCTTATTATGTGGTCCACACGTGGACTACCCAATTCGAAGAGTGGTTGTGCAGACGATAAGGTTTGGTTGATGTAACGAAGCCAATCGAAGTACAACAACAAGCTTTCTATTCAATGTATGCAAGTCATTGTTCATGCAAGAGAGAGGGATGTCTGTGAGGAGAATGTACCTAAACCCATTTCAATCACTCTCCCATTTTATAGGGATACCTGTGTGGAGAATGTACCTAAACTCATTTCGAAATGTTAAAAGAAGGTTTTTTCTAAGGGCACCACCAAGTTTACTTGGGGCAGTCCAAGCAGGTGGAACTTTTGCTAGGGGCGAGCGGATGGCGGAGGCGCCAAGCGCGACGGGGAAGGCCTGCTGTGGAGGTGATCGTAATTGGGGGCGGCGGGGACGGCGGGGGCGATGGAGGGGGTCTCATGCTGGAGCTTGCGGAGGAGGAGGGCGTCCGAGTTGTCGGGGTCGAAGGACAGGAGGGAGCGGACGTCCTGGAGAGCTAGGTCGGGGCAGCGGAGGGCGTCGAGGGCGCGGGCGCGGCGGAGGGCCCAGGGGAAGCGAAGCTGGGACTGGAGGGTGAGCGAGCATTCGACGGCGACGGCCTCGTGGTCGACGGGGCGGAGGGAGAGGAGGCACGTTGTGCCGTTGCTGTGGAAGAGGGCGCGCTCGGCGTGGCCGTGCGGGAGGAGCTTCAGGCCGAGCTCGTACTGACGGACGGTTGCGTTGGCGAGCGAGGGTGTCTTCGTCGACGCGGACTGCAGCTAAGTTGGCAGTTCTCCTTTACGTTAGGACTGCCAATAAGGTGGTAATCCTCCTTTATGTGCTGCCAACTTGCTGGCAGTCCTAGGACTGCCACTAAGTTGGCAGTCCCACTTGTTGGAGAAAATCGGATTGTCCCTATGTAAAAAAATGGATGTCAAACTTGTAATTTTTTTTTGAACATTTTTGGGCTGTCCCCAAGTAAAAAGTGTGGTGCCCTCAGAAAAAACCTAAAATAATCGAAGGGGGACGACCAGACGGCATATCAAAGTCACGTGGCACCCTCCTATTCGCCAACCCCTAACCCTCTTGTCCTCCTATTCGCCAACCCCCAACCCCCTGCTATTTTGGGGCCCCACCCCAACCCTCCAGCCCGCTCAACCAATAGATGACCGCCCCATGGCCATCGGGTTGACGCACGGTCCCCCTTTTCGATTCGTGTAGCAGTATTTTTCAATCAAACGCACATATTATTCATGGATACTTTGGTATTAGGTATACAGTGATGTAATCAAAATTTTTATCTAGAGACCAATAATTACTATTAAAAATAATAAAGCTAATTAGCATTTAGATCCTGAATTTTATATAAATTTAGAGTTTTAAAGCCTTAACATGCATGTCCAATTGAAATAATTGGATGCTGAATTTGTATTTTTGGTTTATTTTTTATTCATAATACCATCCTTTCCAGCATGTGTTTATTGTTGCCATCGTACTCATATTTATGGTATAATAGAAAAAATGAAACCAAGAACAAAAATTTAGGATCAAAATTTTCTAATTGGACATATAAGGACTTAAACACTAAACTGGCATAAAATCCAAGATCTAGAATCTAATTAGTGTTGGGTTTTGGTCTTTTTCAAAGTAAATTTTAGTCCCACATCGGCTAGACCAAAGGACTTGTATCTCTATATATTAGCTTTGCTAGTTTAGAGATGCACATGTGGTGTGGAGGTGCACATGGGTGTGCCATGTGGGATTATTTTTGTCACTCCCCGTTTCCGAAATGCGTATTTTTATACGTATACCGCTTGCCCGAATTTATTTAGTATCTGTCATGCATTTATTTTATATTTAATTCTTTTAATTTCATGCTAATTATTTTTCTGTATTTTATTTTCTGCTTTTTCTTGGCTCTTGGTTCATTTTGTTTCATGGTAAACCAACTTGGTGTGGTTTGGTTCAACATGGAAAGGAATGGATGGCTTGGATTTGGTGGAGAGAATGAATGGTGGAGATCCACTTGACATTGATATAAAACTTCTTCTTTTATTCTCTCTCTTCATTCATTCACATTTACTCCTCCACCAAACCCTAACCCACTTGTGAGAGACAAGTACATCTTGCACATCATGGAGGATTTCATGCATCCCCATTTATTTTTAGTCTATTGTGCTTGTCTCTTCTTTCTCTATATGTTTAGGTCTTGTCGTTTTTGTTTTCCATGGTTAGCTTTGTGTAGATCTAAGTTTTCCCCCTTTTTGGTTTTTTTTGGTTTTGATCTATCAAACTTCATCATTTCCATATTTTGATTGTTCTATGTTATAGAGAATTCAATTCTACCCAATTTTGGCTTTTGAAAAGTTAGATTTCGACTTGATTTGAGGAAGTTATGGCCAAAACAATTTTGGTCAAACTTTTATGTTCATCTGTCCTGATTTTGGCAGGGACGATGAATAGTACCTGGCCGCATAAGCTTTTCTGGCCGCATGACCATTTCTGGCCGCATAAGCTTTTCTGGCCGCATGACCATTTCTGGCCGCATAAACTTTTCTGGCCGCATGACCATTTCTGACCGCATAAGCTTTTCTGGCCGCATGAGCATTTTGAGCCGCATAAGGATTTTTGGAGCCGCATGAACATTTTGAGCCGCATAAGAATTTTTGGAGCCGCATGAGCATTTTGAGCCGCATAAGGATTTTTGAGCCGCATGAGGCTGATTTTGGCTGATTTTGATTGTTTGATGCTCTTTTTGACTGTTTTCTGGCCCGAATTTCTCCTAGCTTCCAACATGAAAGTTGTAGATCTTTTTCTTGGCTTCAAGAATATGTTACCAACTATTTTATGCTAGTTATAGACTCGATCATGCTTAATACTAGTTGACTTTCATGCCTTGTCACGAATTGATCCGACTGTTACTTTTACTAATAATTGATCATGCGTTTCTAGTTGGAACTAAGAGACTGGCTAGTCGTCTTATTAAATTGAATGAATGAGACACGTTCATATTAATTATGAACTATTGTAATCGACTGGCTGATCCCGAATATCGACATACAGGCACATGCAGGCTTCAATTTATTTATTTATTTATTTACTTATTTTACAAAAGCAGCATGTGTACTTTATGGTCAAGGCATGATTACTCCGTGGTTAGTTTTGATTGTTGCATTACGCTATGTAAGACCTGCAACCTAACCGCACTGGTATCGTTGTAGAGTTGTGCATATCGTATCCCGTACGAAAGTACTCATTTGAATGACCATGACCCACGGCATGGGATTTCACTTAACGTAGAGACTATTAAGTTAAATAAAATAATTACTGCATGGAGAGAATGGATTCCCGAGTTCTTACATGGCAGCCCTCTTGGGACTAGTAGTACCCGACAGGCCGGTTGGTCCCCACAGATACTACAAATCTGCCACACGGGCAGGAAGCGGTATCTGGTTATATTATCTATTGTATATTGTATATTGATGACGGGCGTCCCGCTGGGACTCGTCTAATTCATGATTGGCGCAATTGATTGACTGGATAAACTAGCCTTGCTTGCACATAGTAAGAACTGAGGAATCTCCATTGCATAATTCCAGGATAACTTGGAACTCACAGTAGCAAGCCGTAGTAGTTGAATGGCCGTTTAAATTAATTTATTTGTGTACTGTATGTCCTCTGTTACCTAACTGAGATGATCATAATGTCAGGACATGACGTGCCAACATTTGTCCTTGTTTGGTTGGGAGGTTAGTTCGAAGCGTCGTGATACTATGTGAATCCCAGTAGAAAACAGAGATCTATTTATCATATTTTCTCATTACTGGTTTTAATCTCTCATATCGTGCTTCCTTGCGGTACTTGCTGTTAGAGGTCTAACCTCTCTGGTTTTGCATGGCCAGATTTAGAGCCGGTCTCCGAGGATCCAGCTTACTTCTACCTCCACGATGGTCAACACTAGAGGGATGATCGCAGGAGGGCTCGAGTGGGTTTTCTTACTTCCCCGCTCGTTTTGTTAAATACTTTATACTTTGCCGTTTGGCACCGACATGTTAATCGGATTGTCTTGTACCTACTTTTGCATAATTGTAACTAAGTCAGGCTGCAGCTGATAACAATTGTGTATACTGACTACATCATCTGGCTGTGTTTTGTAAAGCCAGATATCAAGAACATTTTGATTGAGCGTTTGGGACGCCTTACTGCTTTATCTCACATGTTCTCTATTTCTGTTTCTTGTTTGAATGATTGAGACAATAGATGTGAAGTGACCATAGGAGACTTTCATGTAGTATGCACCCCCTCGTCTTGTTAGACAGCATTGATCGTATTATACGGTATTCATCTACCCGTAATACGTAGCTGGCTGAGTCATTCCCCCGCTCTCCAGTATTCTGGTTCTGGGGCGTGACAATTTTTCTAATGGAAAAAAGGCTAAATCAACAATTGAAAGCATTCATGCTTTTTGCTCTTGGAAAATTTATTTCCATGGGAGCTAAGCCCCATAGGGGCTTAGCGACTCTGACACGGACTCGGACGCGGGTTGCTCGGGTTGCACGGGTGCGCTGGTTACGCTGTGTGCGTAATGCGTGCAGTGCGCACAGTGTGCGCAGCTCAGTGCGCGCTCTGTCGTGCGGAGTGCAGGATGCGCGCATTTGGCGCAACTTGCAGCAGAACGTGCGTTTGCACGTTCTGGATGGTTGCTACATGTTCGGGGTAATTTTTACCATGATCCTAACTTTGTGGCAACCGAGCAGTTGCTGCAGGGCCTATATAAGGCATCCTCTCTCTCACAAGGCGACAGATATACAAGTAATAGAAGCCATCACAGAAAGTTTACAAGGTGTTTTTTAACACGAGTAAACAGAGAATTCAGAAGTGTTCTTTAACACAGTTCTGATCGAAATTTGCTTACGAATTCCAGCAGCCTTTGAGAGAGAGGAAAGGCGCTGCACCAGTATTGCTTTTGCACGGGAGTTCGTGTCCATCCGAGGAGTCAGAAGAGCAGGAGTGTTCCAAGTTCTCCGACGAGCTTGCTGGTTCCTGGAAGCTGTTCGTGTAGGGCGAATAAAGTTTTGAGCAACGGTGATTATTCACCCCAGCAGGAGTTCTTCCATCTTTCGCTAGTCATCTTCTTCATAGTTGCCAGTAATTCTGATTGTAACTTCTTTTTAGAAGTACTACGATCGATTGCTGTGGATTACAAAATCTTTTTAGATTCTAGTAATACTAAAACGAGATCTTTTTAGATGTTCGTTATACTCGCACAACCTTCCTAGAAGTGTTGCGTTGGAACATTGTTTTTACAATTGTTTCATCTTCTCAATTTTCCATCGAAAAATTGTGCCCCGGCAATAACAATCTCAAAGCTTTATAGCTACGATGGAAAACTTTAATGCTTCACTCCTCAATACTGACTTTTGTAAGTTAGAAAAGTTTGATGGAGAGCATTATCAAGTCTGGAAGAAGAAAGTTTATCTCACTCTTCAACTCAGAGACATTGATTACGTGCTTCTTGAAGAGGAACCTACCATTCCAGATACTGGGTCTGCTACCGCAATCACTGCGGCTACTAAACTTCAGGCCAAGTGGAGAAGGGAAAATAGCATTTGCAGGCTGCTTATCCTGAATGCTATGGAGGATTCTCTAGCAGAATCTTACATAAAAAACCAATTGCCAAAGACATATGGGAGTCTCTAGAGAAACTGTACAAAGAAGAAAAAATAGGAACAAGATATTTGTGGTTGAAAAATATCACAAATGGCTCTTTGAGGACGAGAAGTCCATGTTGCCGCAGGTAAAGGAATTTCTGAAACTGCGACAAAAGTTGGAAGATGAGGTGATGCCCCTCTCTGACAAGTTTGTTGTTGGAGGGATTGTTTCAAAGCTCCCCGCTGGGTGGAGTAAGTTCTATGCAAATATGCATAGGAAGAAGCTTGAGATCAGCCTTGAAGATCTCTTGCAGGAAATCTATGTTGAGGACCAGATACAGGCTCAACTGAAGGTGGACGCACTGTCCAAGCAATTGGCTAATGCCAATCTGGTTCATACCAAGGAACCAAGGGAAAAGCAGGCAGCTTTCCACAGCAAGAAGAAGGACCCTAACAATCTGAACGTGAAGGGGACTTCCTTCAAGCGAAAGAAGGCAAAGTCTCAGATGCCTTGTTTCAAGTGTGGCAAGAAGGGCCACTTTAAAAGTGAATGCAAAGCAAAGACCAAGCAATCAGAGCAATGAGAGCCTAGTAAGGTATCTATGATCACTGACGTTGTTGCTATGATTGCGCAGGTTGATGCGGTAAGGACTGACTCTGGCTGGTGGGTAGACACTGGAGCCTCCTGCCATGTCTGCTCCAGTAAGGAGTGGTTCACCACCAACACACCTACTTCTGAAGTGGTTATGATGGCGAACCAAGCACAAGCTGAAGTGCTCGGGATCGGGACGGTGGTGTTGAAGCTGACTTCGGGGAAGTCTCTGACGCTTCAAGGCGTGAAGCATGTACCTGCTATCGCCAAGAACCTGATCTCAGGAGGCCTACTCTGCAACGCAGGCCTCAGGATAGACATCAATGCTGGCCAGATGGTGATGTCTATCAAGGGAACATATTTCGGAAAAGCTTTTTATACCGAAGGAATGTTCAAGATTCAGCTTGTGAATCAGTCCAATGTAATTAATACAATCACTCCTTCTGCTTATACTCTTGAGTTGTGGCATAATAGGCTAGGACATGTTCATTGTAAACGAATAAATAGAATGTCTAGTCTAGGACTTATCTCCAAGTGTGGGGGTAAGGTAGAGAAATGTGAAGTTTGTGCTCAAACAAAGATCACAAGGAAACCCTTTCCTCGGGTTAATAGAAGTACAGATCTTCTGGAGTTGGTACACTCCGATATCTGTGACTTCAAACAGTTCTCTACAAAGGCCGAGATGAAGTATTTCATAACCTTCATCGATGACTTCTCAAAGTATGCGTTCGTCTACTTGCTGAAGGCTAAAGACGAAGCATTCGAGAAGTTCAAGGAGTTCAGAGCCGAAGCTGAACGGCAGACTGGACAACAACTCAAAAGAATAAGAAGTGATCGAGGTGGGGAGTACAGGTCTCATGAATTTGCATCGTTCCGCAAAGAACATGGAATTGTCAATGAGACTACGGCTCCGTACTCTCCTCAATCAAACGGAATAGCAGAGAGGAAGAACAGAACGTTAACAGAAATGATTAATTCAATGTTGTTGACTGCGGGTCTTCCTAAGTGCTACTGGGGAGAAGCTGCACTGATGGCCACTTTTATTCTGAATAGGGTGCCTCATGCAACTTCTGACCTTACTCCTCATGAACTCTGGTTCAAAGTCAGACCTAACTTGAATGTCATTCGAGTGTGGGGGTGTCTGGCATATGTCAAGCTTCCAGATCTGAAGATTCAGAAGCTTGGGACAAGGACTACTAAGACGATCTTCTTGGGGTATGCCGAGAAGAGTGATGCTCGAAGATTTCTTGATATTGAGTCAAATCATATTATTGAATCTCGCGACGCAGAATATTTTGAAGACAAATTTACAAGGCACAAGAATATTGTTCTTGCGGATGTTCCGGAGAATAATGAGGGTACGCAGGTCTTCAATGAAGATGTGGTCCAAGAAGATGTTGTTGTTGAAACAACGGTTGAACCAGATCTCGCTGAGCCGTCAACGAAGCGAGTGAGGAGGCCGAAGGACTTCGGAAGTGACTTTGTCACCTATCATGTGGAAGCAGATCTGCTTACCTATGATGAGACGATGAAGACCAGAGACGCGGTTTTTTGGAGGGAGACGATTGACAATGAAATTGAATCCATCACCTCCAATAACACTTGGGTGTTGGTTGATCTTCCTGAAGGAGCAAAACACATCGGATGCAAATGGATCTTCAAGAAGAAGATGAAAGCAGACGGAACTATTGACAAGTTCAAGGCTAGGCTAGTAGCCAAGGGGTTTTCTCAGAAGCATGGAATCGACTACTTTGACACGTATGCTCTAGTAGTCCGGATGACTACCATCAGAATGTTAATTGCTCTCACAGCGATACATAAGATGGTGATACATGAGATGGATGTGAAAACGCTTTCCTATATGGCGAGCTGACCGAAGAGATATACATGCAATAGCTAGAGGGATTTGTCGTCAAGGGTCTTGACGATAAAGTCTGCAAGTTGGTAAAATCTTTGTACGGTCTTAAACAGGCTCCCAAGATATGGCATGAGAAATTTGACAAAGTTATAAGGTCAAATGGCTACATGGTCAGCGAGATGGACAAGTGTGTTTACACGAAGTTCGCTGATGGAAGAGGTGTGATCGTTTGTCCGTATGTGGACGACATGCTTATCCTAGGTACGGATATGAGCTGTGTCACGGAGACAAAGAGGTTTATCTCGAGCAAGTTCAGTATGAAGGACTTGGGGAAAGCTGATGTGATCTTAGGGATCAAGATCATCCGGACAGACACTGAACTAGCGCTGTCACAGTCTCATTATATTGAAAAATGATCACTCGTTATGGGTATCGGGATCTTCCTGGGATCGATACACCGTACAGGTGTGATCTGAAGCTGAAGCCTAATTCAGGGAAAAGCGTCAGGTAGCTGGAGTATGCAAGCGTAATCGGAAGTTTGATGTATGCTACTACTGCCACAAGGCCTGACATAGCTTTCGTCCTGGAAATGCTGAGTCGTTTTACGAGCAACCCAGGTGTTGAATACTGGAAAGCTGTGAAACGGGTTATGAGATATCTCAAGAAGACTCAGACATATGCACTGTACTACAGCGGAGATCCGCCGGTAGTGGAAGGCTTCAGTGATGCCAGCTGGTGCTCAGAGGTGGAGAGCGAGAGGTCCACAGGTGGATTCATTTTCATAATGGGTGGAGCTGCTATATCGTGGAAGTGAAGAAGCAGACTATGCTCTCGTGGTCATCCATGGAATCTGAATTCTTTGCACTTGATACCGCAGCCGAGGAAGCAGAATGGCTTCGGGAGCTCATGTATGATCTTCCAGTGGTTGGGACACAAATACGAGCAATACCGATATACTGCGACAACCAGGCGACTGCGGCGGTGGCATCAAATGACCTCTTCAACGGAAAGAAGAGGACTGTGCGGTTGAAGCACAGGGCAGTATACGATCTTATCAAGAGAGGTGTTATTGCAGTGATTGATGTTCGGAGTCAGAAAAACCTGGCGGATCCGTTTACCAAGGGCCTTAAGCGCTAGGTGGTCGATGACTCAGTATGTAAAATGGGCTTGAAGGTATTCTGATATTAGTTATTGTATTTCTACTATAAAATTTTATGCTATTAGTTCAAAGATTTATCTACTAGGCATCTAGCTTTTGGTTCAAGGGAGGACCATTAACTGGAAGAATATCAGAAACGGTGGGTACATGTTCTATAGGGTATGGAGAGGTTACGGACCTATAACCACTGTTGTCTACTGTTATTTTTCTACGAAAAATGGTTTCTGTGGGAAGGTTGGCTTATTTGCCTTAATGAGTTCTCAGGCAGAATGAATGTCTGGTGTACTTTACAGGAAGCACGGTAGAGTAGCACTACAAGGAGTGAAACTCTATGCTACAGTGGGGTGACTCCACAATAAGGTTCCTATATGTGGGGTGCTGCCCAGGAATAGGATAAAGCCTCGGCTTTGTAGGCCAAGTCACAGCGGCGTAGCACCGCAAATAGGCAGTTAGCCTAATACTGTATGTTAAAATAAAGAGGGGTGTAGTCAGCACTACAAAGAGGAGGAGTTCCTCATGTAGCAGTGGCACGACACCACGATGAGGTACCCGGTTAGGGATAAAGCCTCGACCTTGCAAGCCATGTCGTTGCGGCGTAACACCACAAAGGAGCCTAATGCTTCATGCTGGGTAGTTTGGCACTACAAAGAGGCGGTTGCCTCATGCTACAGTAGTATGACACTACGATGAGGTTCCCGGTACGGGGTAAGGCCTCGGCTTTAAGCCATGTCATAGCACGTAGCACCATAAGGGAAGTGCAAAGCGCTTCATGCCTTGTCTCTTTATAATGAACTCACCTATAGTGTATGGACAAAGAGATATCAAGCCGTCTCATGAGGGTAAACTTGTAGACGCCCAAAATTATACACTGAAATCGGGCTGGCACAGGGCCTTTAATGTGTAGCCAGAAGCACATGTAACTACATTATGTGAGTGAGAAGAATTTCAGCTATGATGCAGAATTCAAGGCTTAGTTCATTCTTGTATTATAGTCTGTTGTTTGAACCATGCGGGAAGATTCAAATCGTCAGTGACATCTCTCCTAATGTATGATGGACAGTTACTGTGGGGAACACTTACACTCATATATAGAGATATATGGGGAATTGTTGGGTTTTGGTCTTTTTCAAAGTGAATTTTAGTCCCACATCGGCTAGACCAAAGGACTTGTATCTCTATATATTAGCTTTGCTAGTTTAGAGATGCACATGTGGTGTGGAGGTGCACATGGGTGTGCCATGTGGGGTTATTTTTCTAATGGAAAAAAGGCTAAATCAACAATTAGAAGCATTCATGCTTTTTGCTCTTGGGAAATTTATTTCCATGGGAGCTAAGTCCCGTAGGGGCTTAGCGACTCGGACTCGGACTCGGGCTCATGGGCTCATGAGGCGTAATGTGGCGTTTGGTTGGCGCACTTTGCACTAGCACGTCAGCATCGTTGATAGGCGCATAGTGCGCTTTAGTTGCGCTCGTTGCGCGAGCCACTTGCGCTGCCCAGGTGCGTACCCAGGTTGCGCCCAGGTTGTGCTTGGTTGCGCGGGTGCGCTTGGTTGCGCGGGTTGCTCGGGTTGCACGGGTGCGCTGGTTGCGCTGCGTGCGCAATGCGTGCAATGCTCGCAGTGTGCGCAGCTCAGTGCGCGCTCTGTCGTACGGAGTGCAGGATGCGCGCAGTTGGCACAACCTGCAGCAGAACGTGCGTTTGAACGTTCTGGGCGGTTGCTACATGTTCGGGGTGGTTTTTACCATGACCCTAACTTTGTGGCAACCGAGCAGTTGCTGCAGGGCCTATATAAGGCATCCTCTCTCTCACAAGGCGACAGATATACAAGTAATAGAAGCCACCACAGAAAGTTTACGAAGTATTTTTTAACACAAGTAAACAGAGAATTCAGAAGTATTCTTTAACATAGTTCTGGCCTTCGAGAGAGAGAAAAGGCGCTGCACCAGTATTGCTTTTGCACGGGAGTTCGTGTCCATCCGAGGAGTCAGAAGAGCAGGAGTGTTCCAAGTTCTCCGACGAACTTGTTGGTTCCTGGAAGCTGTTCGTGTAGGGCGAATAAAGCTTTGAGCAACGGTGATTATTCACCCCCAGCAGGAGTTCTTCCATCTTTCGCCAGTCACCTTCTTCATAGCTTCCAGTAATTCTGATTGTATCTTCTTTTCAGAAGTACTACGATCGATTGCTGTGGATTACGAAATCTTTTTAGATTCTCGTAATACTAAAACGAGATCTTTTTAGACCTTCGTTATACTCGCACAACCTTCCTCGAAGTGTTGCGTTGGAACATTATTTTTACAATTGTTTCATCTTCTCAGTTTTCCATCGAAAAATTGTGCCCCGGCAATAACAATTAGTCCACAAATAATAAACGTAATAAAGTGATAATTAGAATTTCAAAACAACATATATTAATACAAAATGACATATTATTTCTAACAAGTTTTTAGATAATCATTTCTTTGTTGCACGAGCTTAAACTGCACGACCTAAAATATAGGTTTAGCTACCTACCAACTAATCATACTGTTTTTACCGATATATTATCCCTCGTTCATGGTTACGTGGCTAGAAATTTGACACCACCACGACCAACAAAAAATTTATCAATTCTTTTATTGAACTCTGAGTGACGATGATGTTTTCAAATAATACATTTTTGTGAAACATAAAGAACTACGTTTTAGGGAGCTTTGTAAAATAAAGGTTGAAATATTATCGTCTGAAATGCATGACTTCTATTCTTGAAGTTTGAAATATTATTTATAATGCAATGCACATGTCTGTGGAAAGAGAGGTGAGCCAAATATAAATATATAAAAGAAGGAGATTAATATTCAAACAGGTTTTGATGTGTTAACAGGAAATTGCATACCAGTACCTTCTATATGTGCTGAACCTATTTATCACACTCCTCAAATTCAAATTTAAGATAACACAATATTTAAGGATTCCATTAGAATCGCGTGGTGAATAAATAGTGTACTAACCATTTTATTTTTTTGACAAACACTAACCATTTTATTGTTCTCTGGTCTTTCTCATAATGAAATAATAACTAATTGTCCTACGCTACATAATCGATCCTTAAAGACTATACTATGAACCTAGACTATTAAAAAAAAAAAAATTAAAATTTCAAGAGACGCAGCTGGCTATGTCTTAGTGCATTGTATAATTAAGATGCCGTTGGTCGGGGGTATGTCTTAATTAATAAATTGTGCAATTAAGATGTCGTGTTTGGTGAGCTATGGACATCTAAAAGTATATACCTGTCACTGCAGAAGAATTGACAGAAACAAGTTTAAGAAAAATGGTCAGTTTCCAAATGGAATATCCTTGAAATCTTGAAAGAAAGATGCGGTCCAAACTTTTCTCCTAGTCTAAATAGAACAACTGCAAACGAAACTTCCCTAAGTGGAAGAAGAAAGGCATGTTGTTACCTTCAGGAATTCAATTCCACACTACTGCAACTCAAAGAAAGCCAAGGAAAGAGCACAAAATCAATGAGAAACTCAATGCATTTTGAATCCAGAAATTAAGTCCACAAGAAAGTCCAGTCCAACTCCTCCAAGTATTCCGAAGAAAAAAAAAAAAGGTTTTCTTGCTTTAAGGTCTCTTTACCTTTTCTTTCTTTTTCTTTTTTTCGATGCTCGGCTAAACGCAAGGGACATTGTGCACGTAGTTTGTCATTTGGGCTACTGTTCCTAATTTTACACACACCCACACATCTCCTGCGGTTTGATCCCGAGACCGCCTGTCTAGGCAAGAAAGTTATATGTCTACTCGCTGAGCACAAGAGCCAGCTGAGTTTGGTAGTCATTTTACCTTATCTTCACTTTTTTCTGTATACTACTTACTATATAACAGGAAAAAGTTAATTTTTATTGTGAAAGTTTTTGTTTAAAAATATTCTTCTATATTTAATAATTAAATTTAACATGGATAGTTCTGTAATATGTATAAAAAAGAAAATTTAAGAAGGGATGTTGTTTGCTCTTCAAGTGGTAAAAATTAATTTTTTTTTTAATCTGTATGAAATACGTACAACACGTGCATATATTATATATACTAGTTAGATTAATTAGATAAAGTTTTGTCAATTCATCATTCTTAATCTGCTTGAGAATTTGTTAAATAATTATAATTATTGTGAAATAAATCCTCTTTGTTTCTTCATGTTCTATGATTACGTTTTCTGTTATATTTGGGGTACACCACTGTTTTTTTTTTTTTTTTGGGTACACCACTCTTTTTTTTTTTTTTTTTTTTGAAATCCCACGCACACACATGACAATTGGGGGACTCGAACCTTGCCAGTCCCTCCGGGTGTCCGCTCTAATACCACTAGGCTAAAGAGCTCGGACAAGTACACCACTCTTCATTTGTTACAAGTTCAATGTCTTCCAAAAGTTCAAGTTCAGTGCTTCGGAGGGAAGCAGACAGTATAGGTATATCTCCTTAATATCCATGCCAAGAAGTTCCCCACATATTTTTTTTCCACCTACAAAAACTGAACCATAGTATCATTTTATGCTGCAAAACAAAATTTATTAGTATGATTAGTACATAAGAAAACAGGGCCTGAAATAGAATTATAAATTCTTTTTCGGTATGAACCACTCATTTAGGTCAAGTTTGGTTCGCAGAATCAAGACATGGAAGAGAAAAATTATTGATTTTCTGGATTCGGATATCAAAGAAAAGTAATAGGAAAAGAAAATGGATACATATAAAAGAAAAAAAAATGGTTCTCCCATTCATTTAGGTACTCTGACTATATTTCTGTCTTTCTAAACACGTAAAAAATAAATTTAGAAAAAATTATTATTTTCTGTTTCCATAAAAAGAGCAAAATTTATTTTCTTACATCTCCTTTATGTGAGCAAAATTATTTAACATTTACAAAAAAAAATGAGACAAAATAAAGAGAGAAGATACCTAGTCGGCCCCTGGCTGAGGACCACCACAGTGACCTGCATTGAAAGGATCAACAACGAAAAGGAAAAATCCAAAGCATAGGATTCCACAATCTTGGAAATGTGATGGAAAATTCTTATAAAAAAATATGAAAACTACAAAAGTAACAAAAAGGAAGAGTAAATAGTTGAATGTAACATATACCTTGTAAAATTAATATATAAACAATTCACTCTGTAAAAAAAAATATATAATTAAAGTAAAATAAAATAATTTTGAGTTGAAAGAATAGTCCTTCCAAACTAGTGCCATCCAGCTATCAAAGTTCTTCGCCTCCACGCCACATTAAACTATTTCAACCTGTAATCAAAAGAAATAATTGTTAGCAAACAAAAATTAACAATAAATAATAATATATACATAACAAAATCTATAAAAACTAACAAAAATAACTTACCTACGAAATAAAAATAATAATAATACATTACATAAATTATACATAAACGACCACGACGGTGACACGACGGAGCAAACGACAACGACGATGACGACGAACACCGGACGGAGCGCTACGGTGACGGACGGAGCAAATGGTGGAAGCATCAAACCAAACCCAAAGGACAAACACAAAGGACGACGGAATCCACAAAATCGTCAAGAAAAGATGTCCCAAAGGAAAGGAAGTCCATTTCATCATTAGGGTTTTTTTCTTTCTTTCTTTAAACTCCTTCATCCTCATTTCTTGCTTGATATTATACTTAAGGGATCATTAAAATAATAAAAAAAAGCCTTCCATACAGTCCGTCCCCTGTGTGTACCATGGTCCAGTTCTTCCGCGCGTTCGTTTCATTTTTTTTTTTTACCTCTAAATATTATTGCCAGTGATTGCCATGATGGACCGCCGGGAGCTGCTGATTCTGATGCGGGGGGTGCTGGTGATGGTGCTGCACCCTCCGGGCGCCGTGGCCGGTCCGTCCGGCCACGGAGAACCTAGCGGCAGCATGGTGATGCACGCAGCGGTGCGTCGCCGCCGCTGCGGGGACCGGGGGCCGAGTGGTCCGAACCGAATTCACTTTAGATGATGGAGGAGGAGGAGGGTGCAGGAAGGCGCGGATCTTCGGCGGGTGGACAGTACTGCCCGCCGCCAGATCGTACTCCTCGATCAGGTTGGCCAGGTCCTCGTCGGAGGTGACCGAGACGAGCGCGTCGAGATCCTCCGTCGGCATCTGGCACCTCAGGCTCACCGCGGCGCCCCACCCGCAGAGCTCGCCCATCTTCGCAAGCAGCTCTGATTCGATCAAACAAAACGAAAAACAATCAATTATACGCACATCTGGATTGAACACAGAGAACAACATGGCTGCAAACAAGCAAGCCAACGGACCTGAGAAGGTTACGGAACGATCGACGGAGAGGACGCGCGTGTCACCACCGACGTAGCGGAGCTTGCCGTCCGGGTGGCGGGGTAGGATCTTGCCGCCGTAGCTGCAGAGGAACTTGATGGTGGTGCTGCTGCTCTTTGTGGATGCGACGTCGTCGGCGAAGGAACCGATGGAGAGACAGGAGGAGGAGGAGGAGGAAGTAGGAGAGGAGGTTCCAACCATTTGGAATATTGGTGTAGAAGAAGAAGCCGCAAAGATTTTTCTTTTTTTTTAGAGGAGTTTTTCTTTTGCTCTATTGCCGGCTTCAAGCCTTTGCTTAGCACTCTCCACCCCTTATTTATAGGAATATAGGGAGAGAATTTTATGCTAAAAAATTAAAAATACTATAATTAAAGGAGGGATTTATATGTTAATAAGTATAATTATGTATAATTAAGAAAAAAAAAGTTAGGGGTCATTTTGACCGGAAAACTCTTGAGTTTTCTTTTGCTCTTCTTGGAGGGGTTTGATTGGGATGGATGCTAAACTGGCCGGTGCAATGGGACCAAGGGAGGTTCACCTAACTTGAAAGGTTGTTTCCTCCTATAGTTGGGAGACGGCCTTCTTTATGAGAAATTATTGTATGGTTTTGGCCTCACCACGTAATAACGGTGAATGGTGAATCCGGACACTAATTTATTGGCACTTGAATAATCTATTATATCACTACATTTTTCTTACTTTTAGGTTAATTTTTTTTAATGTTTTTGAAAGAAAAAAATCTAATTTTTTTTTCTAATTATATGTCAAGTGAATTTTTATATATTAAATATTTTTTTTACATAGGATTGTGATGTTATTGTTTGTGCACCTAAGTTCCTAATATGAAAATATGTCTAAAGAGGGTAGGGGTGTTGCATTGTCAGTTAACTGATCGGATGTACAATTTTGTCAACAGTTATGTGATTTATATAACCGAATTCGTCATAAAGATTTCCAAAATTGATCGATTCGGTTAACCGACTAGGCTAGTGGATCGCTCACTTAATTCGATTAGTAAACGATGGATAAATTCTATGGAATAACTATAAATGTTTTAGGTCCTATCAATTTAATATCTTTTTTCATAAATTTTTAACCTATGAATCTTTAAACATATGCTACTTTACAAGTTATCCAAACATATGGCCCAAATCCAACAGAAAATTTCATACAAGTGGATAAATTTTGGCTATTTTGTATACAGTGGATAAAATTTCATACAAAGACAAATTTAAAATTTTGCATGCTAGAGGATGAGGTGCTATTGGAGATGGTGCTCTCTAGGAGAGAGGATGGGATGCCATTAGAGTTGGCGTCCCCTAAAGGTGGGGTGCCAAATCCACTGGCACCTCATGTCTATTTTTTTTTAGTAAATAATTTTTTTTGTTATTGTTGTTGTTATCTTTTGATTATTGTTGTTGTTATCTTTTGATGTTGTTATCTTCTTTTTTTACTTGTTGGGGGTTATTTACTTGGTAGTTAAGGATGATGAATAAAAAAGTCAATATCACCAAGTTTGAGGTTGAAAACATTAATAAAAAAAGTAACTTGTCGATGTGGCAGAGAAGGGTAAAGGTAATTCTCGTAAAAATGCATTATAGAAGGTGATTGCTAAGGATAAGGAACCAACCTATATGACATAAGCCGTGGGTTCGAAGTCCTAGTGCATGATAGAGCTTTGTCTGGCAGACAAAGTGATGTATAACGTCAGGGCAAAAACTTTTGAGGCAAGTTTATGATTGAATTTAGAGAGGTTGTATACAATAAAGTCCTTGTCAACATGTTGTATAAGCATCTCTACAGTTTATGTCATGTCTTAAAACCAGAATACTAGAGATTGGAGCTGACATAGAATACACTACAAAAATAAGTTGAAATGACAACTATATTCACGACGTCAACATATATGTCACTATTTAAAACATTTTTAGTGACCTCAAACTAGTGAGTCATTGGTAACGACAAATCGCAACATTCTTGCGACTCATATGAGATGATCCAAAGCTATTTGTTGCTATTCGTCGTGGAACATCGCGTAAATAGATACTTATTTATCTAACATTACAAAACATTGGACAAATGAGACATTTAGAGATGCGTTATGCATGTCGCTAAATATTTGTTATTACTTGATCCTAGACATTCCCTAATCTATTTCTCTTTCTCAAAATTTTACAGCAAAAACTGAAATCGCTCTCCAATCGAAATGCTCCTCCTCTTCCTCCCGTATCCACCTCCTTCTCCCTCGCCCTAGACACTGCCCTGACCTACCCCTTCCCTAATTCGAGCACCCCCTATTCTAGATCAAAGTTCTCCCCCTCATCTGGCATCTCGCGAGGACCTTAAGGAGAACAAACTGACTAGTATGAAGAGTGACGACTGTCACATGTTCATAGAGAGGTCACTACCAAAATAAGTCATATTACCGACGAAATTAGCGACGTTTATTGAAAACGTCGCCACCATTAAGGGAATTAGCGACGCACAAATAAAATGTTGCTGATCGTCGCTGATAGCGACGATCAGCGACGTTGCTGTGACGTCTTTTAAGTTAATAAAATAACGTTGCTGATAAGTCGATGAATGTTGCTAATTTGACTAGTAATAGCGACGTTTACCAATGTAAGTATTTTTACGTCGCTAATATCAAATAATAGCGACGTTTACCGACATCTTTAGTGATGTCGCTAATGTTTTTAATATAGGGTTTCGACTTTATTTCTTTCCCCCCACTCGTTCCCTAAAATTTTTAAACCCCATCGTTTCGACCACCGCTTGTTTGACTACCGCGCATCTCGCCCATCGCCGGAGCCCGACGTCCACCACCTCCAGCCACCTCCACCACCTCTAGCCATCGCCGCTCCCCCTCACCATCGTCGGAGTCCGACAACCGTTCGCCGACCCCTCCCTCTCCACTAGGCTCCTTCTCCTCTCCGGCCACCCCTCGTCGGTCAACGCCCCTCCCCTCCTGCCACCCCGCCGTTGATTAGGTAAACCCTAACCCTAATCGGACACACATACATATGGACACAGACGGACACATACACACGGACACAGACGGACACATACACACGGAACAAGTGTATTGAATTTGGAGTGTTTCTACTCAGAATTCTATTTTGAGTCTCGAGTTCATTTTTTGAACGATAATTGGATAGGGGATGGTTGTGTCCGTGTCCAGATAGCTCGTGATGCAGTCGGGTCGTATCCTAATTAATTGTGTGTGCAGTAGAGTATCGGGTGCTAGAGATCATCTGGACTCGGGGGGGTGGGTGTATGGCGTGTCTAGGATGGGAATCGACCATGGCGGAAAGGAGATTGAATCTGGGATTCATTACAGTAGAAATTCTTTGTGTTTTATTAGCTTGTTAAATGATTTACTGCAATAGAGTTGTATATGTTCCCATTCAATGTGATTAGAAGTACTGGGCCATAGCTGATAGAGTTGGAAGACTTCATATTCAATAGAAAGCTATTGTATTTAACTCGGCTAGCTACTGTGACCTATGATATGTTGAGATGCATATATTCTAATTGACGAGAGGGCGGAGCAGGCCTATGTAAGTATTACAATTCTATTTATTAATTTTAATACTTCGTGTTAGTTTTGATATAACTTAGTAAATATGCATACAAATAGATATTCATGTAGTTAGTAATAATAAGTACATTAGACATTAGAAGTTATAGAGTATTCATGCTTTCTAGGCCGAGTTTCAACGACTTAAGGAGCGGGCGGCTGCTAGTGCACATGCTGCGGGAGAGGCTGGTACTTTCTCGTAGCCCGCTCTAGCTCTGTCGGAGGACGAGCTGTGGGTGACCGCCGCTGGTGGTCTCCACAGGGGTACGTACTACGGTACGGGATCCTATGGCGCCCTAGTTGCGACACAGTCCTCTAGGACCTCCCATGCTAGTGTGCATGGCCCACAGCCCTCCCAGGAGTCTACCCGAGTCCAGCAGGTGGTAGAGTCTGTCCGTGATGAGCTACTACGACGAATCCAGGAGCAGCACCAGACGGACGATATTGCACTCATAACACGATTAGATATGCTCGATCGCAGCATTATGGATCTCAGGGATGTGACTGAGGGGACAGAACGGGGCGTCACTGATCTTAGAGCGTCGATAGAGCGCAGCATGACGGATCTGCAGGTGTCACGACCCGCACCCAGTAAAAGGGCACGAGAAGTAACGAACGCCCAACCTACGTCGCAGTATCGACGGTAGAACGCTGTCCTGAGTCACAGTATCTAACACAGTCTAAAATAAGCTCCGAATGGAGAGTAGAATAATAAGTAACTCAATCACAATACTAAGATGGAATAGAAGAAAGAAACTCAAGAGAGTCACAGATAAAAGTCTAGGTGTCAACCTCCAGAATAAATCTCAAGTACAACTCGTAAAGTCTCAAATAGAAATACAAATAAAGTACTAAGTCTCAGCTAGACTATAGACAAGTCCTCAGCGACTGTGGCATCCTCCTGAGGGTCCACGTCGCCAGTGTCATCTAAGCCAATGCCATAATAAGTAGGGCAGTACTCCTCATCAATACCTGTAAAAATTTTAACATGTCCAGTCAGGACGGAACGAGCACATATCTCTCACAACAGTTCATAGCAGGAATGGACATATAAAGCAAGTTATAGAAAACTATACATGAATCGTTGTAAAGGAAATCAACAAGAGAGAGAGAGACTATAAAATGAGATATAATATGATAATAAAGAAATATAACCTTCTACGTGAATCAGAGCATGAATTGGTTATGTAAACGGTCTGGGTTGCACATGGATACAGCTATGGAGTGCACATGGATACCTACTAGGATAATGATCACATAACCAACTACACTCTCCCAGACCCCAATCAATACACAAGGATCAATACATGTTATGTTATTGCACATGGATATCAACTACTATATATATGGAGTTCATATGGTCATGAGTGTACATGAATAACATATGAGTGCATATGGATAAATATGAATACATGGAGTACATGATGGGCATGATAAAGTATATGAACATGACATACTCGATGTATCCGAGAGGATAACATCGCATAGAAAGATCCAGAGGGTACTAATCCGTGAGAACATCGTGTCAGCATCAAGTATACTAGTCTATAA